>JAQQAE010010769.1:0-13926 GCA_029823295.1 Pseudamia nigra | reverse complement strand
TTAGATCTTTGAGTCCATCTCATGAAAAATGGGATCAAAAACAAAAGCGTTGCGTTTATATTTTTGTTGAGTGTAGAATAACAGTTAATCACTATGCACCACAATGCATGTAGTGTCTCCACCACCTCCGCCTGGGCTCATCACACACTTGTCCTTTGGGCCTCAGTGTTCTCACAAACTTCTTAATTTCACACTGAGTCAGCGCACAAAAGCACTGTTAAAACACTTTGTAGAACACAGATGCAGATGTGATAGCTTTGCAGTATTTTCATTTTCAGTTTAATTTTCTTGTCACTACACTATAAGTCAAAAGTTGGGACACTCCTTCTGCTTTAGTGTTTTTTATGACTTTCAGCATTGTATCTTAATACTGAGGACATCCAAACTCTGACAGTGCTTGTATAGTGTTTTATAACATATTCACCTGGAAGGGTTTTTAAATCACAGGTGTGCCTCATCAAGAGTTAATTGGCGCCATTTATTGCCTTCTTAATGTGCAATAAATGCACATTATTGTGCATTATTATCTGCACATCCCTTCCTCTTGTGCAGAGGAGGGGATGGGTACACAGCGTATCACCTTATTTGTGATACTTTAGCCACTGTACAAATCAATTTCATCACAGGCAACACACGCACAAGGAAAGACAAAATATATCCCATCATTCCTTTAAGAAACAATGGTCAGTGAATCTGAAAAATCTCAAGAACTTTGTATATGTGTACACAAGTGATCATCAAAAGCTGTCCGAGGTTCAGTAAATTGGCAGTTTTTGATGCTGGTAATTCTAGTAAACCTGTGCTATGCAGCAGAGATACATCTTGGTCTTATTTTCCCATGACGGTCTTCATGAGAGCTTGTTTCACCACAGCATTTGATGAGTTTGGTGACTGCATTTGGGGACACATAGAGATTTTTTTTGTATTGACTGACCTTAATTTCTGAAACTAATGATGGACTGTCTTTTCTCTTTACTTAACCATTTTTTGTCATGATATGGATTTAACACGTTTTTGTTTACTGCATAATTCCATATGCATTCTTTCACAGTTTGGATGTCTTCAGTATTGATATACAACATTGAAATAATAAAAATGAAGAAAATATATGTCTTATTATATCTCTAATGTAATATATTAGCGATGGTCCTAGATGGACTATATAACCATTATGAGTACGGTATGCAGGCTTATTTTAGTGATAGGAAAATGGGAAGGAAAAAAGTATATGTATTAGAGAATGAATCATTGCTAAATCTCTGGTGGGCTTGCATCAAATAAATGATCAATATCTGACCCCTAGATCATTATATGCATATGAGTCATACTGTATGCTTTCAAGCAGCATCAGAAATGTTGAAGGCGGAGTGTGACAAATCTTTACACGTTCTTACGCCTTCTGTGTGTTCTCTTGATGGTGTGTTTGGTAGAGAAGCAGGGAGAGATTTATGGCTAGAAAAAAAATGGATATTAAATTTAACTGGAAGACAGTGGAGTAGACCAAAACAGAACAATCTAAGCTCTTTTTAACACTCCATGAAGAATGATCTTGCTGAGTCTTGCTCTGGGGATGCTGGGAAAGTGAGTCACTGTGATGAACGGAGAATGTCTTGGATGTGGTTTAATTACACAGTGTGCTAAAACAGGTGGCAGCACCACAGGTTGCCTCAATTGCTCTGCTTCTGCTGGCGGAATGTGTTTGTATGTCCTGACTGGCTGTCTCTGCCATCTGCTTGGACTCTGTTTAAACCTGGCTTCACTCCAGTGGCACTTAGCCTGTCTGAGAGGTCGGCTCACTCACTCATCAAAGCAGGCTCTAGTTGTAATCAAGCCTACACTTGTTTTAGCTAGTTGCAGGATGTATTTTAATTTTAGCAGTCACGGTGTAGTCCTTAATGCCTCATGAAGATGACTTTCATCCATTATTCCTCCACTAAGAATGAATATACAACACTAAGCTATTTTGAAAGAAAGCTTGCCTTTGGGGAAATTGTATATACTGTGTACTGTATAATTTTCTCGCTTTGCCTGTAGCATACCTGGAAAAACAAAAACCAATTTCTATGATATTATGTGGAAAGAGGAGTTGGAACAAAATCAGATTTTGGTCTGGCACTGGTAAAGCAAGGCAAGTCATGATGTATCTGGGATTTTTGCCAGCAGATAAAAAAGAGATGCTTGATTTTAAATTCTTTGTATATGGTTTCACACTCAAGAAATAAGTTCCATTTAAATTATTCTAAACATCAGTGACATCTTTGTGTATAACAGTGGAAAACTATTTAGTGCATGTGCAGTTCACAGCTGTTGCCATTATATATTTAGCCAAGTCCAGTGGTACTCTTCGGTATTATGTCATTAAAAGTAAGCCATTTTAGTACAGCTGTGTGTTCTCAAATATCAGTGCAACAGAGACTTGGATTTCCCTTGTGGTGTCAAAGTTCTGCTTGTAAAGCTTTGCTGGGTTTTCTTGGGAACATTCACATGTAAATTCTGTTCTTAGTATTCGTAAGACTCTACTCTAACACTCCTTGTGATTGATTTTCTTTAAACACCATTCACATGAAAACTGTGAGAACTAGCACGGCACCACAAAGACAGATTTGATTCTTCGAAATGATGACTATATTACATATCAACATTCAGTAAGTGGCATCTGAAATACCATATATTGTCAAACAAATCAAAGCATTTCTTCTAAACTGGCTGTGAATTGTTACAGCATTTATAGGAGTTAAATATACCTTCTCTTCTCTAGGAAATTGTCCTTACAATCTCCTTAAATAACCTCCTCTGCTCATGCTAAAATACTGTAAAATATAAAGTAAAAAAAAATAGCCCTACTGAAAGTCCCTCAATAAAAAAACTTGATAAAAGTTCAAAGTCATTTCACTAGAACAGCCAGCTAACTTGTTTTTTTTTTTAGTTAATAAACATGCTGTTGATGTCTGACACTTTGAATATCCCAAGTGGTGAGACCTTTTCAAACAAGCTCATCAGCATTTAGTATGCCTGGCTTGTCATGGCAGAATGATTTCTGTCTGTCAGACACTTTGAGCTGCTGCCCCTTGGCCGGGCCTGATATTTGCCAAGTCAGACCACCGATTGGCCCCTGTGTTTTTCTTCTGTGCCTTGGCTTTTTAGTGGTGCTTTGGCATCTTGAGATTTGATTCTTGCATGGTGGCCAGGCCTTCAGACAGGATTGGAGGCTTGAGTTGGAGGATAATATTGCTGACATTCACGTAGATCTAAAGGTTTGAGAACGGCAGACGATGGAACATTTGTTTGCTTGAGGGCACCGAAGTTTCTCGCCAGCGCAGAGGTTCTGGGCTGAATATAAAGCAAGTTTTCCTTTGTTCCTCAGAAATGGCCTCTTTTTGCAACTGACACACACACAGCAGTGTGATAATAAAGAGAAGAAGATAGAGTGTGAAGCCTCGTTTTGTGACATAATGTGTTGCATCTTACAGTTCGTCCAAGTGTTATGGTCATGGACAGGAGGGATGCAAAGCAGGGCACAGATGTGAGTCCACAGGGCTTGTTAAACATGCAGACTTTTAGCTAACTGTGATGTGTGGTCAGAAAGGTCAGAAAATGTCATTTATATGTTGGACAAAGTAATTAGGGTAGTCATTAATGGAAGACTGAGAGGGGAAGGCTGGTAAAATAGTTTTTATTCTGAAAGCCTATAAAAGTAAAACAGTATTAAAAAATAAATAAATAAATAAATTCCTGTCTGATGTAACAATGTTTAATTTCTCATCTCAATCTCATCTCATCTCTTCTGGTTTTGTCTTGTTTCATCTAATCATAGTATTCTGTATTGTCTCATATTGGGTTGTGTCATCACATCTCACGTCATTGCATCTCATCTCATCTTAATCTTGTCTCATCTCAATCTTGTCTTATCTCATCTGGTTTTGTCTTATGTCTCGTCCCATTTTTGTCTTGTCATCTCATCTCGTTTTGTCTGGTCTTGTCTCATCATATCTCATCTCAGTCTCCCCTCCATCTCATCGCATCGAAGTGTCCTTGAGCAAGACACTGAACCCCACATTGCTCCCAGTGAGTGTCACTGGTGTATGAATGTGTGTGTGTGGCTGGGTGAATGGAAAGCAGTGTAAAGCGCTTTGAGTGCCGTAGGGTAGAAAGGCGCTATATAAGTGCAAGACCATTTTACCATCTTATTTCAGTCTTGTTTTATATTGTTCTCCTTGTGTTGTCTCACCACATCTCCCCTCATTGTATCTCATCTCACCCTAGTCTTATCTCAGTCTCATTTCATTTTGTCCCATCTCATCTCATTATATATAATCTCAATTTCATTTTGTCTCATCTCATCTCATTGTATCTATGTATGTCCCCTGGTTTTAATTGAAATTGCAAATAAAAGGAACTTGCAATTCCACACCTAACAACATTACAAGTATCAAAACTGTTTTATTTGGCAGGCTAGTTTACACAACAAATGTCTTAAAATTTGTCTTAAAAACCTTCCACAAGGATCAAAACAATTTGTACTCATTTTCTGCTTAATCCCCCTCTGCCTGTCTCTATTTTCTTTGCCAAATGAATTGCTAATGTGTTTTGAATCTGTTAAATATCCCAGTTACCTATTTTAATTCTTTTTGTATTGCTACATCCTGATGTGTAGTAAACAACCAATATTATTTTGAGTTAGTGTTTGATAAAGAAAGTTTTAAAAGCAGGAATTAATGTGTCACACAACATGAAAGCTTAAGAGATTTTCCCAAGTATACACCATGCATCATGGATACTTAGTACTTTGTCAAAGAAATTCGTTTTATAATCTTACCAATATTTCTAGAATGCAACATTATTTTTATTCCAAAAGTTACACTAACATACTAAATCACTGGCCTTCTTTGTATCCAAAAACGGTGGGGGCTCTGTGGAGTTTGCCCGTCAAAAGTTTAAACATGACTTTGATCCATCAGCAGCTGGGAATCTACTGTTGGTGTTAAATGTCACATCTACATATCATTGATCTGATTTAAACTTTATTCTCTGTTAAACTGTCGCTCTGAATCAAAATCAGGCAGTAGGGTGCGATTACATGTTAAGAAGGGGAGATATTTTTAGATGCAGGATAAGTTGTGTGCCACTGGCTATCTGAGAAGATTGAGAAAATGTTTAGAAGATGCATGCTGTCTACTTTGATATTATTATTATTATTGTGATTACATATTCTCAGTTTCACTCCACACTTTGTCCTGTAGAATGCAGCGTTGAAACAATAAAGATATGACTGAATATGCTGTAATAATTTTAATAAGCGGGTCGTGACTAAAGTAAATTGCTTCAAAATGAGCTAGAGAACTCTTATGGCATCATCTCACTAGCTGCTGTCTCTGTTAAAATAACCCAAATCCACTAGGAATAGAAGTGCCAAAATGCTCAGATATTTAGTATTGACAGCCTGGGGTTGGAATAAAACACATGTATTCTGTGCATGTCTTGAAAAACACCAGTAGTGCCTAAACTTAGTGCTGACATATTTGTACTTGGTTGATTTACCCAGTAAAATCCAATAGTCTTTGCAAAATTTTTGAAGATTTAGCTCCTTCAGACCTCTATTGCATTCATGTAACTCTTTTCAACACAGTCAGTTTTTATATATGTGATGTGTGTTTAGTTGTGTTGTGTATTTGAGGACCTGCACGCACGCACACACACACACACACACACGCGTATCTTCTGTTGTCAGCTTAAATATTCCAACAATTTGGCTGTGTCTTCGTTGAGATACACAGACAAATGAAATGAATGTGCTCCGGCGTTCTCTTGAGGGATTTTCTGAAAATCAATCCAAGAGGCAATTTTGAACCATTCAAGTATGAGTCCAACAGCAGGGTGGGGGGACCTCACCAAGGTGCAGGGGTTCTGGACCTCTGTGAGCGAGCGAAAGAAAAGGGAAGAGATAAAAATGAAGCTTAGGATTTAACTGCTGTATTCAGCTCAGTGACTTTCAAACAGTCCTTGTTCATTTGTCAGGGCTGAATAAGTCTGTGTAAAGACTGTTGATGGTTGACTGACACCTGGATTGTTCGTACTGGCAGCAACTCCTGTCACTCATTATGCCCTCAGCCCTTTTGAACAGTTTTTTTTTCCCATCTGGGCTTTAAAATGTAATGTAGACTATAGAAGGACTCTGGAGATAACATGGTCTATCACCTCCCTCTCTAAGTGAGGGAATTAGAGTGAGGAAACACTGTTTTAAAATTCAAATGGAACAGGCGACAAAGCAAAATCTTAAAGAGGGGTAATTCAATATTAATAGGAAGGGGTCTGTGGATTTGGCCGGAAGAATAAGTGGAATAAATGAAGGGGAAGTACATGAATCTGATGGAGTAGTATTCTCTATAATCTTCTAGATTACTGTCATTAACACGGAGACTACAGTAAAGCGGTCAAATGTCAGTTGTCCCTTCAAATTACAGGTTCTGTGTTGTTAACGATCTAACAGATGAGCATGGTGTGGTACCAGCAAATGATAAACTTAAGAAATTCACAACTCTCGCATGGGAATACAAGTTTCAGTTTAGACTTATTTTTAGATTTCACTTTTTTTCTCTGCAGGGCTGTTTGGTAGTAAGATGGAAGGCGCAGAGCTGTGTTATCTGTGAAAGAGAAACTACAGTATATACTGCCCTGTAGCCACTGTAACATGGTGCTGTCATTATCAACCGCCAGGTGAACCTTACCTTTGAAGTCATTCTTACTTAGTACAGCCAGAGTTAGAAGTGTCGAAAATACACCACCAGTATCAGTTCTTAAAAGCTGCATATAATTGATGTTCTTTCTCAGGCCTCTTTGCTACATGTCTTCTTCTGTGCCAGACAGATGCGCCTGTATGTCATCTTCATATTCAGTGAACCATAACTGCAATATGAAGTCAAACATGCCTCAGCAGATATGACCAGAATGACCCTGAAAAGGACAAGCAAACTGAAAACTCTGTACCGTGGTTTATGCAGCTCGAGAATCTACACTGACACTTGGATGTGCTGTGAAACGCATACAGTTCAGCCAGAAGGCTTCTTTTACTGTGTACTCCCACTTACAGTTTTAAATATTGCAATATTTTATGTCTTTTTGCAGGGTGCTTATCATGGAAGTTTCAGTCCTTTTAAATAGTACATGTATAATTAATAGCTTCTATAGTCATTATTTGCAGCCTCAACAACACTGAGGAAAGAACCTCGGAGTCAGTTGTGTTGACTTTCAGAGTTACCCTACGATAATATTAGCATTTTATAACATTAGCTTGCTAAGATGTAAGACTCTTGAATTCATCGTCTGCTAAGTTAGCTTCATCTCAGACCTTCAAAGAGCAGTATTTTTAGCTTTTTAAGCAAAGTAAACTTGTTCAACCTCCACTTGAACTCCACATTAGATGTTTTTGCATTTTATCAGTTAAACCTTGTGTGTTTTTGTGGAAAGGAACTGTAGGAAAATCACATGTCATTAAAACAATCTCACCAGTCCATTTTGTAATTGTGGGTATGAAGACTCCCTAGTGTGTCTTAACACTCACACTGAGATGGACACACATTGGCAGTGTAGGTGACAAACTAGACAGCTGCTTATTTCTATGGAAAGAAAGAGTCATGGATCATAAACCTGTAATTTAAAGGTTCCAACATCATCAGGTTGGAATATAATTAATATATCCGCTGCTTTTTACACTGGTGGTCTGTCAAAAATATCAAACCCGTAAGTTCAAACCAGGTTTTAACTTGAGTGGAGTGTGTTGCAGTTTGTGTGATTCATAGTCAATTTTGTGTGAAAGTAGATCAGTCAGTTGTGTTTTTGTTGTTGTTCTGCTTTAATGATTTGTTATGCTTATGGTTTGCTTGCACAGTAGGTTTAGTGTTGCTGCTTTTGTAGCCCACCAGTAAAAAGTAAATTATACAGTTGAGGTCAAAATTTTTAGCCGCCATGACATTTTTCCAGCTTTTTTCTCAGCTGCTGTTTGAGTGCCAGATTTTCAACAGAGCCTTTCAAAGCATGATAGTTTCATATAGAAAGAGTAAGTTATTTTCATTTGCAAACAAATCAGTATTATTAGGAGGACTAGGAAAAGAAAAATAACTAGAAAGCAGTCAGAGCGCAGACCTCTGACAAGGCAGCTCATTTCCATGACATCATTAGGTCGTGTATTCACCGGGAAGGTTCTAGCGCTGCAAAGGTTTACATGTTGAAATACTACTCTATTTAGCTCACAAAATAGTGGTGTAAGATATTTTCAGGCGAGTTTATGAATTTAATGACATCCTGACACATGTTGCACTTTTAAGTTAATTTTTACATTCTTATAAATGTAGTCCGTGTCATGAATGAGTCAGGCGTATCTGTGGCTGCATCACAGCAACACGTAACGTTTCAAACTGGAATGGATGTTCTGGATGTTTGCTTCTTTCATAAAATCATGGAAATCCTTCAGTGTTAGGTCATTATCCATGTTGACAATCTGTTTCTCCCATGGTTTCTCCTCCATCATGGTGTGGAGAATTTTAGTGTTATGTTTTGCCCCTTCTCAATTTTGACTGGTTGGCAGGTGAGCAGTGACAACCGAGTGTTGAAATGGCCAGCACCTCTGATTGGTCAGCGCCAGGGGGCAATGACTGAGGCTGTTCAGTGAGGCCAATGCAGAAGTAACGATTGTCCGGCTCCAAGAAGCTTTTTTCCCATAGAGATACATTGGACTTCAATCTGAAAATACTAAATTTTTTTCATGGGTCATCATGGTCTCAAACATTTTATTTGGAGCCTCTAATAAGTAATGTGGTGGTCCATCTTTAACGTTTTGCTCCATTGTTAAGATATTACTACAAATAATCCAACAAATCACTGCTGTGCTGGGGTTTGATTGACATGTCGTTATAGTAACCGCTTGCTGTCCGACTTCATCCAAATCCTTTCATAATGTTCCGTGTTATATTGTGAACAAACAGTTAAACTAATGCTGACAAACGCATAACCTCCTTGTCTGTGAAGATTCTCACATCCAGGTCATAGTATCCGAGGTGTGTGGTTTTTCTTCCGTCGACTGCACTGGAAATTTGGACCTCCCCCTCACACCCCTGCTTTGATCTGAGACAGAGACCCTAACGACTCTGTAACGACCCTGGCCAAGGTGAAACTAACACTTCTTAGGGTGTATCCTGTACCACAGAGTATAAATTCTGGTTGCCTGCATGAGTTTTTAGAACTGAAGAAGCCCCCGGGATAGGTAGCGAAACGTCTTCAACCAAATTTCCAGTCCAGTCGACGGAAGAAAAACCACACGCCTTGCATAACCTCCTTGATATAGGTAACCAGGGTCAGTATTATTAACCCGCAAACAAACTGACCTTTTTATTCAGATATAGCACAACCCACCACTCTTTGACTGAGTAATGGTCTAAGTGTGTCAGCTGAAGTTAAAATTGAACATTTGTCCAATATTCACTTCAGAGAGCATTTGAGGCATCACTTGTAAAAACATCATGTCAAAAACAAACTGAGTTCAGTTCTGAGAAGTTTTGTTGAGGGAGACAAAGCATGAGAAGATATACAAAGTTATCAAAGTGTTTCCAAGTATGCAGAGACATTTTGAAAGGAATCTAATTTTCATAGTGGGGGGGCTAATAATTTCGACTTCAACTTTACTTCGTATTGCATATGCAGAAAACAGCCCTGTTTGCAGGCAATCTGAATGCAGTGGTTTGAAACACTTATCTACCACTTTGTTCCATCACTTGTCCTCTTCCACACTGACAGTAGTGTTTAGTTCATCTTTCATATCTCCTTAGGAGACAAAGGGCTGTTGTTAAGCAAAGGCTGTTTGCAGCTATCTCAGAATGATCATTTGTCGACTCTTTTCCTCTGAAAAAACAAAGCATGCCTTTCTGTTCTCTCTCTGCCTAGGCAGCAGGTATTCACTTTTCTCCCTCATTTTTTTTTTCTGTTTTGATTTCTCAAAGCTGACTCTGAGATACAGTAGGTGCAGTGCCCCATGAGATTAGAACTTATTCTGAACTTTGCTTCTGTCAGGCGCAGTCACGAGCTGAGAAATGAAATGAGTGATTTGAACATTTTTCATTCGCTTTGCATTCATAATGTGCCACATTTATAAAGTCCACTGCAGACATACAGCTTGAGCTTCATGAGAATAAAGTAGCCGTTTTATATTTTAATAGATAACTTGATCAACAATTAAACTGTCTATTTTCAGGTTTCAGGGAGGTTGTAATTCATTACTAATTGTAAACCTATGTCGATATTATATTACTATAGTTTTTACTTAATGAGGACATTATACACATTGCTCTTTACATGAATTAGTGGGTAAATGTCAAACCAACCCCTGCCTGTCATGAGTATCTTGAGACTGAGATTCTCTGAAAAAGGTCATTGTTTCCACTGCTTTGCAGTCTGATCCTATAGACATTTCTGTCTGCATTACTGACATGGGTTTAGCCTGGTTAACATTGCAGTTATCACATTTCTGCAGCAACCTGGACATGTCTCCGTCTGACAGACGGCATAGCTGCTGATGTGATGAGATGGTAGTTATCTGGACACTGCTCTGCTTTTCTCTGCTTTAGGTTTGTAAAAATCTCTAGGTTTTGGTCTGCTGGTCATAAGAATACAAAAGATGAATTGCTCAATTTAAGCCTTCTCATAGTAAAGCAAACAAATCAAATAATCATATTATTCTTAGTTATATCCTAAACTAACCAAAGATTTGTTATTACACATATTGTCTGACCCTGATTTGTTCTGCTAGAGTTGATTAAAAATCTTGTCATTTGATCAAGCTCTAAGATGATGCTAAATCAGCCCACCTAGAGGGAGGTAAAAGGGATTCATGAAAATTCAGAGTGCACAGTTTACCAAGGTCCACTTTGTAAAAACAAGAGTGGAGGGAGTTACAGAGCCACCACTGGTATTTCACATTCAGGCATTTATTTGTGTAGAGTTTGGGTATTCTTCTCACAACACCACAGCTTTTTATTTTCTGAATCACCTCTCCAGTGCCCAAATGTATTCACTAGATGTGTTCTACCACCACCAGAGTGCCGCTCTAAAATCGAATTATTAGCTTTGATGGAAATTCAAATCTCATTGAAGTTGTTTAGAAAATATGATTACATATTTTCAAAGCAATAAATAAAAGATACAGTGAATGTGTTATTTAAAAAGCATAAGCATTGTTAAAAAAAAAAACAAAAAAAATTGCACCTGAGTTTAAAGATCAGGCAAATTATGTGCTTATGTTTTGATTTTTTTTTTTTTCTTTTAATAAATCTCTAATGAATTTGTGTAAATGATGGACAGACCCTTTGTGACATCTTGTATAGGTTTTCTGAAGCCTCGGGGCATTGCCATATTGGCATCACTGCCTTATGCTGCTTAATTCAAAATGGACTTGGAGGTTGACTGTGAGCAGACTGAGTAAAAGAATGAACCTTATGCTCAACATGCCTGTCAATCAAAACGCATACACTTTTAACTGTGCACAAATATCAGTCACTTGTGTATCTAAACAGGTCAGTTGTGTTCAAATTCAGCCCTGTGCAAATCTGCATAAAGGTGAAAATAAATTATGGAGACCATAATTGTTGCTTGTATTAGGCTGAAAACATGTTTATTTCTGCTCTAAATTTGGCCATTTTTACATTGGACTGTAATAGACTTGACTATCTTTAAAGCCTGCCTCATGGAAACATACAGTACATGATTGCAGTTTTTTCACATTTCCACATTTGCGTTACAATTCAGTCGGGGTTTCTGTTTGGTTGGAGCAAAAAATTAAATAATAAGGTAAATCAACAAAAATTAAT
The DNA here is from genome assembly GCA_029823295.1 of Pseudamia nigra. Lineage (NCBI taxonomy): Eukaryota > Metazoa > Chordata > Actinopteri > Kurtiformes > Apogonidae > Pseudamia > Pseudamia nigra. The sequence continues at coordinate 2,074 of JAQQAE010010769.1, read as the reverse complement.
ATAATCAACAAAATTCAGAAAAAATAACAAGAAAATGACCAAAAAAATGAATACGGGGCCATTTTTAACACATTGCTAGCTAAAATGTGTCATGTAGTACATGAAGGGTCTGTTTTTGTGGCTCGTGACACATGTATTTTTACTTTGTGTCTCAAACTGGGTCTTTTAAATTGGAACCCTATTACCTTGGTTTGTTGCCTGTGCTTGCCTAAATATCTGGTCCATCCATTTCACTACAGCAGGGAGGATGAATTAAACATCACTTCAGGAACTATACATTGATGTGTGATGATGGGATCAACCTGTTCAGCACTTCTCTGGCTTTCCAGGAAAAAGTCAACCGTCACATTAGGATGCAGCCTAAGTGTATAGCTGTGTTTTACCAAAGAGGGCCAGAAATCTTATTTTAGAGTTCTAAAAATACCCTGTACATTCTGATTTATTTATCTAAGAGCACATGCTATGTATTTGCACTGTAGGCTCTGAGCAGATGTCATTTTCCAGGCTATGAACCTGCAAGTAAAAAGACTGAGGCACATCCTCTTCTTTGTATGGACTTTGTACTCGTCACCACTTCCCTAAAGACCCGCCTCAGAGAAATGCCTTGCTAGCACAGAAAGTGTTGGAGAGGTGGTTGAAGGGCTGTGTGAACATATTTGTTTGATGTTTTGATCGTCCTCTTCCATAGTCAAACTATTTTCACTCAGTTTTAATCCTTTTGTTGATACAGATCTCCCTTCACAATGTTTCAGCATAACAAAAAGCTATGATTACAGATTATATTTCATTGTAACATGTAAATTAGCCTAATAATTAAACTGTCTGTAGCTCATTAACTGAAATTCCAAACAGCTTCTGCTTTGGCTTACGTGTGCTTATAAAGATTGTGACTGAACACTTTAGTTGTTTATGCCAGAAGATGGGTGACTGTGTTTGTCTACCATTGTGGGAATAAATTATGCAACATGTTGATGGAGATGTTCATTTTTACTTCACTTATCTATCTATCAGTGTACTGTAACCGTATTAATGGTTTAGGCTGTATTTTATGAGAGTTGGAAAAGGACCACAACGATCAAAGTAGGATGAGGTCATGCTCTGTTAGTCCTTGTAATTTCCCATGCCTATTCACTTAATAATGTTAGAATTCAATAATGTTTTGATGCCAAAGCAACAACAAAAAAATCTTGTTCAAAAATATTGCCATCTCTGTGGAGGATGTGAGGGGGAAAAAATGACCTTACTATGACCCTGTTACACTGCCCTGCCTTAAGTGCTCTCTCGGGCCCCTAGAGCCTTGATCCTGCAGGGAAGAATGTGGAGAAAATCAAACAAAAATCAATAACCACACTATCCACAACTCCCTGCCCAATTACAAAGCCTACCAACTACAGTTTGTCTCAGCAATTCCACTGCCCATCTAATTATTTCCTTGTCCCAGTCCTTCAGCTTATGAGACACCAAGAAACCAACCTTATCATAGCTCAGTGTGATGGGGTAGGTTTGTCCTTTTCATCTAGCAGGATCTGTAAATAAATATAGGCTGTATGTGGGTGTACAAATAGGAAGCCTTCCCAGTGTCCTCACAAAAATAAATGATTTCAAGGTATACTATCACTTTAAAAACCGATGTACAGATCATGCAGTAATCTCTCTGTCATCCCTGTCGAAGACTGCAAATGAGCGGTGATGTATTTATCTGCAGAGACACTACCCTGTGCCCTACATGCTCTTGTTTTATTTGTTTTTCTGTCTTAAACATTTTTAGCATCTCCCAGGATGTAAGGACAGAACTATGCATAACTGCTCTTGGTTTGCTGTGTATCTTTGTATCTGTGAAATCAAGGACAGGGCTGAGCGTATGCACCGAAGTCCAGAGATGCATGCCCTTTACTTCATTCAGAATCTTCAAACAGGACTGTGTGGGTGTATTTACAAGGGCTGTAGAATATGACTACTCTGAAACATTCAGATATACACTGACCCCCAATAAAGCCAAAAAAACTGCACATTTCAGAGTGGCCTTTTATTGTGGGCAGTATAAGGTACACCTGTGCACTAATCATGATGTCAG
>JAQQAE010010768.1:0-13927 GCA_029823295.1 Pseudamia nigra | reverse complement strand
TTGAGGAATACGGTGCTACATAACTCGATTTAAGCGGTGGCGCTTATCAGGTTGTGCAAGTCATTTATCCGTCACACATTAAAGGCCGATCCGCGAAAATATTGTCTGACATTAAACCGGTCCGTGGCGCAAAAAGGTGGGGGACCCCTGCTCCAGAGGACTGAGTACTTCCTCTGAGAAATTTTAAGGATTCATCTGAGGTTCCGCCCTGGTCTTTGAACTCCCCCTATCCTATACTTGAGCCTTAAAAATGCCTCTAAATGAAAATGAGCTGCCCAGACAGGTAGAGGTCAGCATAATGATGGTCGCTTCACCAATGTAATATGTATTTAAGTAGAATTAAACTACAGTATGTCATAAAGTATGGCGAGGTAAGTTTACATTATAGACCATTTCAACATTGCACATTAATATGGAAGACATCCAAACTGTGAAAGAGTATGTTTGAATTTATGTGGTAAACAAAAAAGTGTTAAACACCCCAGAATAATGTTTTATATTTTTGATTGTCCAAAGGCCATCAGTTGTCGTCTGCAGAGAAAAGTGGTAAAGAGTCAATAACCCAAATGATGCCCCTACAACTACTGTAAAAATCCATGTTACAGTAAGAAACACTCCGTTTAGTAGAGAGAAAAGACAGTGCATTGCTACTCTAGCAAATGAACATACGTCAGTTCAAAAAATCTCAAAAGCTTTAAATGTGTACCCAAGTGCCGTTGCCAAAACCATCAAACACCATCTGAGGTGGTATAAACTGGCAGTTTCTGAGGCTGGTAATTATAACAAACATATCCTCTGCCGCAGAGTCTTTCTTTCCTTGGACAGTCCTCACGAGGACCAGTTTTATCATAGTGATTGATGGTTTTGGTGACTGCATTTGGGGACATATTCAAAGTGTCCCACAAGTCTGTTCCATTCACAACCACGTTGCTTGGTAGTAAGGACTCTACTCTTCCCTGGTCTGCCAAGGAAGGATCCTTGCATTTGTCAAACACATAGAGACACTGAAGGAAATGTCCCTGGATCGCATGTCAGTAAGTTAAACCCTGTCACTATAGGTGTGACAGAGACCCATAAGAACATATAACCAAGATTAAGCAACCCATTCATACCAAAATGTCTCTGTTTTGTCCTACCAACCTCTTGTTCTCTCTTTTTCTCCCTTTTCTCACATAATTCTGTTACCTCGTGCCATGAGGGGACATCAATTCCTCTGCCACTGAGAATTGCAAATTAGCTTTGAGTTAGCACTTGAGGAGTTGGGAGGAGACACGGGTGGGAGGCGGAGAAGAGATAAACTGATGAGGATGTTTGAATTAGTTCATACTTGCAGAGGGATAGAACGTTGCTCTGTGATCTGGAATAATTGAGTCACAAATCAGAGTATTTTAAGGTCATAAGTGACAATTTGGATCAAAAATCCCAAACAGTGTGTGGTTGGGATCTTGCAGAGAACATTCAAACCTGAAGTTGGCATGCCACTGTGCAGCATATCAATTTTGCATGGCCAGCTGACAGGCAAATAATGAGCTACTCCATGGGGAACTTACATCAACAAGTCTTTGTAAAGCAGATATTTTAGTATTGGCAGAAAATGGAAAAAAGAAAAGAAATCCATACACCAAACGTGAGAAGTTTTGAGACCATTTCTCTTTTTCTGGTAAAGAATGTGATCACCCTTAAATAAAAAATCTGCCAAAAACAAAATAAATTACTTTAGATCTGAGAAGAAGGATAGTTGATGGACACAAAGCAGGAGGAGGATATAAAAAGTTATCGAACAATCAGAACTGGAGTGAGAAGCATGCGAAACATTTGGTAAATAATCAAATTTTCATAGGGTGTAAATAATTTTGATCCCAAATGTATATTACATGAGATGCAAATGAATCCACAGAGCCAGTGTGGACTGAACCGAATGATTTTTACTATCTTTCTGACAGACTGACTGGTGAAATAGTCTCTTCAATTGACAAACATCAAACAGCATACGGTACTTCAAATAGGATCAGAAAATGATACACCTTGTGCCACTGATTGCAACTCATTTTTTTCAGATGTCATTTCCCATGACCGCGAAGAGGAGGAAGGGCTGTCTACAACTCAGGCCCACCCCGCCCTTAAATGTACAGAAATATCCGCCTCTGGATCATCTAAAAGGTGAGTTATGTGAATCTTCATAGTTTTTACAGAGGTGGAAACAGCAGCTGATGCTAGACTGTAAACATGTTCATTTCTAGTGTAACACTGACCACTTTAATACGAAAGTCTTTTGGACACTGAAGTTATTGCAGTTTTTGACACTTGTCACAAGCCCCCCAGAGATGTGGGTTTGCAATATTCACTTGTTTCAAAAGCAATCAACAGAGTAATAAAAGGACAGTGGCATACGTACTGTATTCTCTTTAATCCAAAAATCCGGGATCTATTGACTTTTATTTTCCAGCACCCAGTACAATGTTCCACTGGGACGCACATGTTTCTGTTTGTGTGAACATAGAAACACCAAAGTTTTAGTGTGATAAAATGAAAAGCACACATCTGAAATTGATTAATTAATCCAAACACTGCTATTTAGATTTGCATCCTCCCGCGTAATCACATTGTATAGGTAAAATCTCATGAATGTGTTAAAACCAAACTGATCGTTTATCTAAGCACTCTGCCTCTCCCTCGTGCTTTGTCAAATATCACCTCCTTTTAATATTTGAGCATTTTCCTTCATTCTGTTCCACAAAGGCCAGACAGGGACAGATTAAATTTCAAGCATAAATAAATATTGTGAAAAGGTCACCTTTCCATCTGTTATTTGTGCAACCTCTAAAAGTAATTACATACAGAATGGTGTCGGCAAAGCTGTTTGTGTGCTTTCGTTGTCTAAACAGCATATCTCCCACAGCTCATTTCATATATACACCTGAGGACAGTGCGGTGGTAAACAGGTAAACACACAGGTAAATAAATACAAGACTCGGTTGCTTGCACGGGGCATACAGGTTCATTTAAAGATAATGTAAATCTCTGAAATGTTGTGACTGTTATAGATTTGCTGATACAGTTAACAATATAAATCCTAGCGTAATCTAAAGGTCCTGTAAAGTGACACATTTATATCTGAACCACTCACACTGTCTATTAAAACTTCTGTATACGTGTTGACCAAGGGCATAGTTTTTGTCTCAATATAATCAAGAAAATGCGTAAAAATTAAGAAATAACCAGGAAAATTAGGAAAAACAAACCAAGAAAAAATAGTCAATAAAATGAGCAAAGCTATCATCAAAAAAGTGAATGAAAGTGAACAAAAATGATCAAGAAAATTATAAAATGAGCAGAAATAAGCAACAAAAGTACCAAAAATTTACCAAATAAGCAACAAAGTTGTCAAAATAATCAAGAAAATGAACCAAATACGCAAGTGAATGAAACAAAATATGTGACAAAATGAACTTAAAATGAGTAAAGTGATTGAGAAACTGAAGAACATAAAGGACATTATTGAAATAACCAACACCACGAATCAAAATGAAAAGTCATACAAAATATGCTAAATGAATCCACATAATTTCAATTCAACTTCATTCAATTTTGTTTGTATAGCAGCAATCATAATTGACGATTATAGGCGCTTCAAAATTCAAGGCAATTTTTTGATGGAAGAGAAAAACGTCCAGCAGAACCGTAGGTGGCCATCTGCCTCAATGTTTTAACATTATAATTATAATAATTGTGTTCTAGGCCTATACATAAGACAATACATTATAGAGGAATTAAGATTTACTGTATCTTATTCTAACTTGTTTCATTAAACATCACATCGAAATGAACAAAATAAGCTGTAGATGAAAATGATCTCAATCTTCTAAAAATAAACAAAAATGGACAAAATAGACAAGAAAATGAAATTAACCCAGTAATGAACAGAACTGCTATTACTTATGTAAAATTGGAATTTTCAAAGAAAAGCTGCACATCGTTTAAAGTAAAGAGTTTTATTGTAACTCACACACATTGATTTCAATGTGAGGTGTCATAACTACTCACTTTTAATCAGAAAACAGTAAACTTGGGATCAGATTCAGGGGGGAGTAATGCTTTAGCTGGAGTACAGTTTATGAGTTGAACACTCATAAAATAAAACAAGCAAAATATGAACTAAATGTTCAAGAAATGAACAAAAATAAATGAAATAAGTGAGAAAAATGAGCAGAATGCTCAATGAAATCAGCAAAAATGAAAGAAATAATCAAGTAGGTGAACAAAATAAACAAACTATCAACCAAATAACCAGGAAAATTAGTCTAGACAATTAGTAGAACAGAACAAATGAATTATTTAATGTATGTTAACCTAATCTACATATCAGAACATTTTAATGTGTGCTATGCTCACATGCGAGATAGTAACCTATATAAGAATGGATTTTATTCATTCTGATGCACTGTTGTGAATGAATAAAATAAATTTTGACAAAATCTTCTAAAAATCAATGTGAGTGAACAAAATAATCAAAAAAATGAAATCAACCCAATGATGAACAAAGCAATATTTTTAGAGACTAAAAAGAATATCATATAACATGTTTTATTGGGGGGAATAAATGCACATTTTACTGATATTGAGGGGGACAAATCTATGACTATGAAATTGAGAATGTTTCTTTGAGATTATATGTAACTGTGACAAAATCACAGACTTTGTATAAACCTCAAAACCCCAAAAAGATGGATTGTAACAGCATGAGACCTTTAAACCCAACAGTGTCAACTCCATTCACCTCTGTGCTGTTCATATTAATAACTGGGAGGCTTTTTCCAAACACAGTCATAAAAACTGCACACCATTTACAGATTTCAACAGTACGATTATGTAAACCCACTGCTATGACAGTGTGTTGGACTCGACACCCACAGACGATATTGCATGGATTATAAATGATAAAACAGGCTCCTTCTTCAGTGCAGCACAGGATTGCGTGCTTGCTTCCTTTTAGGAGAGGCAACAGAAAGAGGTCAAATGTGACATCAGGGGAAGGCGAGTGACGGTAGTGAAGCGCCGCACTGCACTTTGAAAAGAGAGAGCGACAGAGCAGGAGAGGGAGACTGTCTCTTGGGGTTGAATTTAAAGGCCAGGTAGTTCTCCATGTTGTTATGTTGTCTAACTTTAGATTCAGGTTATATTAGCTGTTCTGACCAGGTGACATAGAAATTGGAGCCTTTTCTGAACACAAAGCCATAGGGATTCATTGGTGCCTTCTGTCTTGTTTGGTTCAAGAAGCCTTTCCTTTAGGGTTAAATCAAGCTGACTTATTGTTTTATTTTATTTATGTATTTTATTTGACCAGGAAAGACCTACTGGAATTTCAAATGCAAATTAAGAGTGTTCTGGCCAGACAGTTTCAGTTTGCAGACACACATTCAAAAGCATACATGCAATAAATGCAAATAAGATTTTAATATTAATATCTTGATTTAAATACTGATTTTCCACTTCCATGCCACTTCCGTGCCAATGAGACCCACTCCTTATGTTTCACATCATTTTGTGATTGATTCCAAGCAGAGGCAGCAGCGTATTTAATTTAATTTCACTTAGGAACAGATGCCATAATCAAAGACAACTGAATCACACTTTCTAATGTGTCACAGCATTCGTAGCTACTGCTAATTTCTGTCTGATACCGTCAAATCACCGGCCTTTTTCCACATTAATAATAACTGTTATGCATTTGTTACTGTAATATCATAATGTACAAAATGAAGTAGGGAGAAAATTTCCACCTTATGTATATGTACTGAAAATGTCCGTATATATACATACGCTGACATACTGTATAAAGCAAAAAGGGCCTTATCGTTGATTTATGTTTCTGATGCAACAGTAGAAGAAAAATGAACACACAGAGAGAAGACATGACTAAATAAATTCTGTGAGATGTAAGTAATAAGTAATAACTAATAATTATAGACCTGAAGGTCAGAGGACCATAAGTGGCAGAAACTCAAAATCTTACCAAGTATGTAGTCTAATTTGAGATCCATGAGATCTAATTTGATTTTCCATGTTCACTGACTTATTTATCTTGCGGCAAGAGTATTTTCTCATCTTAAACAAGCTAAAAAGCACAAAAAATCCTTTGTTAAAGCAACTCACTTTTCAAAAGTCTTGCAAACTCTCCCCTGCAAGACTTTGTTTGTCAGCTATGGACAGTGTTATGTATAGTGTGCCGGAGTTCCTCAGAAGGTTGTTCTCTACAAGTGGTAGGTAATGTTAAAACTCTAGGTTAGCAGCTAATAGTAACATTTTTTCACTGTTAATTTGTTTACTAAGGGTACTAAGAAACTTTGAGTTGTTCAAGCTTGCATTTAACACCAGCCAGCACTGGATTTAAATACAGGTATGAATGACAATGTGGGGGAGGTAAAAGTCAAATTCTCTGCCGCTGTGTGTGCATGCATTTTAGTGCAAATATTGTAGCTACCCTGAGGCAAACAAATAAGCCAGAGGCTAATAGTACTTGGTCTACTCATGGTCGAAAAAGTACCAGGACCCCTCACCCCAGAAACTCCTCCCCTCACTGCGGAAACTCCAAATAAGGAAAATCCCTTTGTTTCCGGAAGAGGACGCCACCTTTGTGATCTCATTTTGAAACGAGAGCGACTATCTTGAGTTATGTTGAGGTCGAAGCTAATCCAGAAGTACCCGAGATTAAGCATGCCATGGTCATTTAAAACTTTATGTAACACAATCATTCAACAAATAACATAGAGAGTCTTGTTTTTAGACAATGCATATGAAGTATCATATTAACTCAGTTGTTCTGTTGGCAGACTTGTTTTGCTCATTACAAGATAAGTAACAATCTTTAAGTAGCAGCTAACCAGAACCTTAAAACAAGAAAAAAATTGTTTTTCTAGCGACGTAAAAGAAGAAATATCCACTCCTCAGGATTCCACAGTGGTGTTTGACACCCCAGGATTGCAGTCTTAAAACCTAAGCCATCTGTGCCAAGGTCTAATGTGAAGCAGCTTGTCGTAAACTTTTTTGTTGGCCTCAAAGCCCAGGAGCCATGAGGCTAATAACATCACTGTTGTTAAAATTTACTGTGTTTCTACTTGGCAGAGTCAGATCCCTCATTGATCAGAGTAAATCAACTCTCACCAAACCATAAAACATCATCTCCAAGTGATACGACTAATGATCTACCCATACCGACAGCACCCGCTGTCTGAAGGGCTCCCGCGGTATCGAAGCCGTGCTGTCTGTCTCCTCACCCCCAATGGCCTCCTCACACTTCATCTAATAATGAGAATTTACTGCAGATCTTTTTTTTTTTTTTCTCTTGCTCACTTGGCCAGATAAACAGGCGATTGATGAATCAGGCGTAATGCACAGGCTTACGGGTACAGACAGCATGCAGCCCACAGTAAATATGTGCAGACAGGATCAGATTTCTGCATTAGCTGTGAGGAGATGCATTTATTTTCCTCTCACCCAGACTCATAACTGAACTGAACTTCAATTATCACGTCTGAGAGGTACAGATAATACATGCAAACGGCACCACTCCCGACCATTAGCGGCACATATATTCAGTTTGCTTTTCCCACTGTCTGAAGCTGCAATTCATTTAATAATGTTTGCAACATCTGATGGAGGGAGATTATTTTCTGAGTGCACACATGTGATCAAGTACAACACATGATGGCGAGGAGTTTATAACTTCTTTGTCTGCTATAAATGTCTCTGATCATAATAACATCATCAACTCCAGGCAACTCAGTGTATAATAAAGTCCAAATTTTCAGGAAAGGTTTCCTTTTTACGCATGGAACATTATCAATTTATGAGGGTTAATAAAAGGCAGGCATATGTGTAAGTTAAAAAGACAGAAATAAAATTTTAAAAATGGGACTTTTGCACCGTGTCATATCTTAATACTGCATGTTAACTGTACTACTTCAAAGTTAGTTGTCTCAGTAACATTAGTAAACATTTATTTACATCCAGAGAACAGGCCAGGGGTGGGCAACCTTTATAATGTAGAGTTGTTTTTAAAACAAAAGAAAGAAAGCCCCAAAAAACATTCAAACCATTTACATAAAACATAAAATATGACACAGTCTAGTAGCATGTTAACACCAATTTATTATTGTCATTTTTTGTTCATTATGTTTGTGACTTTATTTCTATTAATTTGTGCATTTTGTTTAATTTTGTGCATTTCTTCCTAATTTTTGTACATTTTGCAGTTTAATTGGCTATTTTTTGTTCATTTTTGTTCTTTTGTATATTTATTTTTTTTGTTTTTTCTGAATTTTGGCTCATTCCCCCGATTTTTTTTTTATTTTTGTGGATTGTTTTGCTCCTTATTTCTCCATTTTAAAAAATATATATTTGTTATATTTTTTCTTCCAGTGGATATGCTATTTTAGTCATTTTTGCAAATTTTTTTTGGTTCATATTCTTGATTATTTTACTCAGTTAATCTTGTAAGATTAAGATGAAACCAAGATTAAGATGCATTTAATAATTTTGATTAATTTCACTAATTTTCTTAGTTTTTGTTCATTTGTTATCATTTTATACATTATAGTTTCCTCTTTATTTGGTTAATTTTGTTGCTTATTTGCATCTGTTTTTAATTAACTGTTGTTCATTATATTCATTTTTTTCTTCTTTTTGTTGATTTTGTGCTAATTTTGTTCATTTTGATTTATTACAGTATGTTACTTCCGTCAGTGAACAAATCCACAGGAGCCACTGCAGAGGCTAAAAGAGCCACATGTGGCCCTGGAGCCACAGGCTGCAAACTCCTGGTACAGGCTGTCGTATTTAGAATTATTAAATCAGTCTAATGTATGGTTTGGTTCTTAAAATTTAAAACTATAGATGATGTCAATTCTGAGTCAAATAAAAAAATGCTTCACAAATTTGTTTATTTTTGACTTAATTTTTGTTAATTTTTTTGTCTATATTTTCAGTCATTTATTAATTTTGTTTTTCATTTTCGTCTTGATTATTTTATGATTATTTTGTAGAGTTATCAGGATGCGTTTTTTCATTGTCCTGATAACTCTGCTCGTATTTGTTAATTCCTGTTCATTTTGTGAACTATTTTTAGAATTTGTGTTCATTTTCTACATTATTTTGTCCACATTCCATTTTGTGAATTATCATGTTCATTTTGTTCATTTTTTGGGATTACTGTCATCACCTTTCTTTTCCTTTTGTTACTTAGTTTGTTCATTTTTGCTGACTCTCCTAATTGTTTTTGTTCATTTTTGCTCCCTTCAGATTTATACAAAAACATCAGAAACTGATGCATTAACAGTTCCCAAACAATACAGAAAACATTTAATCCTCAGGCCCAGCTGAAGCACTTTCAACCCTAGTCAATTGTATTTTTTGCTCTCTTTAGCAGCTATTGCGCTAAAACAATATCTGACAATCATTTTTTTAATGCATTTTAGAATTTCAGCATGAACACTGAAACAAAACAGAATTTTTCACAATCTAGACAAAAAAACTGACATTCATCCTACTGGAGCCTTTTTAGGTCCCTTTGACATTTGTTAAAACCACTTATTTTTATTCGACTGCCACTGCAGTGCAGACATGTGAAGTCCTGTAAATTCCTCCATAACCCTGTCATTCAAAGGCTAAGAAATGCACCCATAATAAAAAAAAAATCACCCCCAATGTTATCCTTTTCCCATGTTTCCAGAGAGGGATTTTGGGAGATAATTACCTTGTTTGAAGTGATAGGATATAGCAGTGACTCTAGGCCAGTGGGATAAATTATTTCAACGAAAACTATTATGATTGTGTTCTATGGATGTCTGAGTTTAGTGCGTATGTGTATTGAGAAATTAGTCTGCGTGTGAGTGTGTAGGTGCAGCCAAAACACTGGTATTTAAAGGGTTAAAATAATGAAAATGAATTCACATTTGCTATATAACGATAAGGACTGCAGTTAATGACCAAAAAAGAAAAAAACATTTTTCTTCATGTTTAATATTTTTGATGATCTACTGAGCCAAAAGAGCCTTAAGGGGAAATATGTGATTTAAAATGAACATAGTATTTACTGTATGTTAATCAGATTTACTTTCCTGTTAGTAAACCATAAAAAGCTAAATTAATTTTGGGACCCTGTTCCTCTCTCAGTAAAAATGTAAACCCATTTGTGCTGCAGGTTTATCAGATGATAACTCCATTTTGCTTGTGTGCCTTTTAAAACACTTACCTGCACTGAGAAGTAGACTGGCGCAGCTAGGATTCTACAGGAAGACACATATAAATACACTAAAAAAAACATACCACAGACTTATCTCCAAACCTTACTTCTAAAAGTCCATGTAACATTTTAAGAATTTATGTGTGGCAGATTACAATGCCCTGTAGGTTTGCATCATCATATCACATTTATATCATTAATCATGGCTATTTGACATAACTGTGATAACTGTCTCTTAAAACAATCAATTGTAATATATTTAATCAAGATTTTCTCAAATTGTTGCATTATTTAGTTGGCAATTTAGCCTCTATTGACTAGCGCTGTGTATTGTAAAGACTGACACGACAATACAAATCATCATGATGTCGGGGGCACAGTAACTATACTGAGATATTGTAAACAAGAAGCTACAATATGTTGTGATTACTTTTCAGATTAATTTAACTTTGGTAAAACTCACCAGTACATCACCATATGGGGGAAATGTAAGAAATGGTCTATACCCTTAAAAATGTCACTGTAGAAGTCACTAAACTTTACAAACATGATCTTAGGCCATAATACAGGGCAGGATGATCCATGTGGTTATTGTTGGGAGGATGCGCTTTTACTTTTGTTTCATAATATTTCACTAACACTTTGTAGATTTAAATTAAATCATAACTTTTTTTTCAGTTCTGATGTTTCTTGGTCATAGTAATGATTTTTTTCCTCAGTCCAGCAAAAGGTAAATACAAATCTTATTAATTGTATATAACTTGTATGTTTTGTGTGATGACAGTGATAGTTATTATTATCATTATTATTATGATTTTTGGTGTGTATTATTTTTGTCTTTATTATGATTGTCATTAATATTACCTGTGTTAATATTATTATTGCTAGTACTGCCATGGTGTTCAAATATGTGCACACACACACACACACACACACACACACATGCACATTTAGGTCTGTTATTGATGTCATGTATGTAGGTTGAGTCTTTTTGTTTACTGTATTTCTATTTGTTATGCCCTTTTATTTATTTATTTATGTTTGGGTACTCATCACATGAATAAAATGAATAATCAAAAATAATTATGTGTGTGTGTGTTTACAAATGCCATGCCAATAAATGAATCTTCTTTTCATGAGGTGTGCAACCATCTAAATCATTATTAGAGCTATTCTTATTATTGTCTGTTGTACTTCTTTGTATGGTAGTTAATCAGCAAAATCATCTAATTTTAATTGTCAGGAAAATTGTCATGCAAATAGGGCAAACCTGTACCATGAGGACACTGTAGGTTTTGGATGCAGCTTTATTCACACAGAGCATGGTTCCGACGTGTCCTGGAAGAGCTGGAAAATGATTGACCAATTTTCCAGTCATGGAAAACATACGGAAAATTTTTTAAAAAGTCAAATGTCCTAGGTGAGCTTAAGTTGTCCTGGACAATTATTTCTCCTTCTTCTGCTTCTCTGTGCCCTGTGAGTGAATGAAAGGTACAGTATGCACATGTACGTCTGCTGTTACACTGTCTTCAACAGGCAACGCTGAGGCACAGCACTTCTCTGCTTCTATAGCATCACAGCAACCCATGTGATGAGACCAGCCAATCAAATCTGCATGTTCATTCAAAGCAGTCCGCATGCCCAGTGTTTCCGTTTGACTTTGCCACAAGATCTATTCACTTTTAAGATCCCACCTAGATACAAACCTGGTGACTGGCATGTTGCTAGAACTGGTCTTTGCATGAGTGTGCTCATGGTGATATATTAGTGTATGACGTGATGACTTGTATGTCATACTGTAGCAGCTGAAAATGTCCTTGAAAAGTCCTGCGAAATAATTTCAAGGGAAGAGTGGGAAATAATTATCTGGCATTATTTTTAATTAGTATTATTATTAATCATTGAAAGTGCTTTACATGGTCATTGGGACAAATCAGTCTAAAATGACAATGAAAATGGGTATTAGGCAAAATATTTCTTAGGCTTATTACTCTCTCATTTCCATTAAAATAAAGCAGATCACATGCACCCAAACGGTTTTACCTAAAAACATAGCTGTGTGAAAAGCAATGCCTTTCAGTAGGTGACAGTGAATTGGCCATACTTTTGCATTCACATGGATTATACAGTATTTAAGACTGGGGTGGACAACAACACAATTTAAGAAAAGGCAACTTTATTAGAACATGGTTATGAACATTAGAAAAATATCTATGATTAATTTGACCCGGTGACAGTTCTAGTGTTAAACAACTGGCCGGTTTGACTACATACCTGCAAAAAAAGCAAAGCATGGAAATCACCAATAAAAGTCTGAATTATATGAACTGTGAAAAAGTGCAATTAACACAACACTAAAATGTTAGACCTGCAAAATGACTTGGATTTTCTTTCAAAGGGACCCATGTTGATTACTTTTCAGTGTGTCACAACAGATGTGAGCTGTGACTCGAACTTGTAAAAATATAAACCAACACTCACAAAAATAGTAGAAAAACATTGCATTACAGGAGCGTTGGGTCTTTTAACTTTTACTGAGTTTTCGTTCTGAGCTGGAGGAGGCCTTGCTAAGTCAGCAGCTTTAGCCACAGTGCAGCGCTCTCAGCCAGAGCACGCCATCAGCCCTCCCCTCCCCTTCCTCCACCCACTGAATGTCAGCCATGAATTGTGTTTTGATGTCTCCTCAGACCTACAATTGAGCTCTATTCTCAGCAGCCAAAACAGACATTTGTCAATTCATATGCATCAGGGCACTTTTTATCCCACTCTCACTCATCCGCCGCCACTTTCTCCTCCCAGTCTTCCCCAGTTTTAACTCGACCACCGCGCTCAGTAACATCAACCCAGTATGAGGATATGAGTGGCCACGAGCCCCCCTGCTATGAGTGGTGTCACATGTGATTACCATTATTTATAAAACTCACTCAGGCTCGGTCGCGTAGTCGGCCTCTTCCAGCCCTTCGCCCTGCACACTACAGTCAATATTTGCACGCAATCCTGAACTGTTGAGCGTTTCCATGGTGGTGAGAGCCTCCATTACATGAAATATTCAGGGCGCACGGAGACTCCCATGAGGCCCAGCGCAGGGTTTTTACTCCGATTTGATTATACGACATGATTTTTTCATGAGCTATGACAGTCCTGTTGAATTAGAGTCAGCTCTGAATCCTTGTGATAGTCACGGAAGCCAGAGAGGAGGAGGAGGAGGAGCAGGCTGTCCTCTTCACTGTGTCTTCAGCTCTGTCTGTTTTGAATAAGGAGAGTACAAATTTATCCAGAGGAGTAACATGGACACTAATAGAAAAGATGCAAACTATAATGCGGATGTGCTTATCAGAAGAAAAAGTAGAGTTTTCAGGTTCAACTTTTAAAGTTCACACCTACATTTTAAAACTAGCGTCTGACGACAATATTATTACTATACATGCTACTTTTTAATAGATGTAAAAGAGGGACTTATTAGGCCCGAGCCCATACACGTAGTGTATAGGCGAGAGCCTATTGTAATTGCTCCGTTTATTCTTTCTGCCGCTTTGAATGCGTTTTTTAAACAGTAAACGTCGTCGCACGCTCACGAAACTTCACACACTCATCAGACCCGGTGCAAAAATTTTTCTAATAAAGGTCACGTGGGTGACCGTGACCTAATGACCCCTGGGCGGGGCCAAATGTCAAAGGTCAATGGAG
>JAQQAE010010767.1:0-13927 GCA_029823295.1 Pseudamia nigra | reverse complement strand
ACCTGATTTTTTTTTTTTGTTTTTGCATCTAATCTGGTTCATTTACTTGATTGGTGTGTTAATTTTTTTTGTTCTTTTCTTTGCAACTTCTTGATTGTTTTTGCTCACTTTGTTCATTTTTCTTCTTTTTGCATCTAATTTGGTTTATTTTCTTGATTAGTTTGTTCATTGTGCTTTATATTTACAGTAGTTCATATTTTTCCCTCTGGTTTTGTTCAGTTTTATTCATTTTCATTCATTTTGCTATGATTTTGGCCTTGATTTTTTTAATTACTATAAATTTAATGCGCCATGTTCCTGTCCAGTGTAAAGCAATGACCCTGGCTGTACAGTGACGCCATTGCAGGAAGTAACATAAAGTTGTAATATGCTGGCAGCTGCTAGGATACCACTCACTGGACTCCAAGAAGCCCTGACTCCTACAGAGTTTCATTGTGAATACATGTTTTCTCATGCGTTTTATTCTGACACGCTAATAATAAGATATTACCGCAAATATTTTGACAGACTTGGGATTTGATTAACGGGCTACTATAGTAACACAACACGCCAATAGAGTTGTACCAAGTCAGAACTTCATAGCTTCTCTTTGATTAATAGAACTCAGTTCTATTAGACGTTTGACTGTAGGATAAGTGCTAGCACTAATGACACAGTATAATGACTTAACATAATCTACAGTGTTCATTAAAAGTTTCAATAACATGCCAGCATATTTTAAGATGTGCATCCAGAGACACCAAGATCCTTCTGCTACTGCCTGCAAGTAGTTTAAAAATCACTGGATACATTTAAGGAGACCAGGTCATTATGTTTCAGGTCATTTTGCAGGAAGAGCACCAAATTTGACAGCTTTCTTTTCCTGTTTAGTTCTGACCTTTCGACATGGACAGACTTTTGTCACCCTGCGTTCATATTTATATTAATTTACCCGCTGTAGCCGTTCAGGACACACTGTTATGCAGAAAGCCGTATGACATTCCAGGTGTGGAGGCATAGTGTGTATTCAGTCTCATGTCATAATTTTGGTGCTGTATAAAGCTCAAGGTTAAGATTTTCGTGGCACTCATTATCTCGCACAGTCTGCCTGCTCTGAACGGCATAAAAAACATTCCTGGATAATCACTTTAGTTTCAAAAGTTCAGTTTTTCCACACTTATCTGAACCTGAGAAATATCACTGCATATTCTTTTCTCTGCCTTCATATGCTTTCTGTCAGTGTCTGCCCTTTTTACGGTTTGTCATGTGGAGGATCTGCACTGTATGTTTTAACCACCAGTGTTCATTGTGCAGTAGTGTGACGAATCACTGCATCTTTGTACACTGTTAGTTTCTGTGTTTTGTTCTGCTTCCTCGTTTGAGTGCATTACAATTTTAAGAGGCATTTTTTATCAAAAAGAAAAAAAGGTGTCTAAAGCCACAAGAATATTCAAACCCTTTACATATCGCATGACAACTGATTCAACATGTTAACACCAATTTTGTTTTTTTTTTAATCTTTTTTGTTAATTTTGTCTATTATTTGGTTCATTTTTGTACATTAACTTGATTCTTCTATTGATTTTTGGCAATTTTGGTTAATTTCACAGATTATTTTGGTGATCTTTTTTAATTTCCAAAACCACTATATAACTGTTTAGTTTTTTTTTTCTTCATGTTGCTCATTTTGTTGATTATTTTGTCAGTTATTGCATTCATTTTCTTGAATACATTTTTAATTTTATATTCATTTTTATTAAATTGATTTATTATTATAGTTATTTTTGTGAATTTCCATTCATTTTCCTCATTATTTTCTTAGGTTTTTTTAACCTTGTATTTTTTTTTCTTTTTTCATAATGTTTGTAACTTAAATTTTTGATCATTTAATTTATTATATTGTTTAATCCTGTTAATTTTCTTGATTATTTTGTACATTTTGTAGATCATTTGCATCACTTTTTTCTTAATATTAGTCCATTATGTAGTTCATTTTTGATTCTTTTTATCAATTTGTTTATATTTTATTTACAATAATGTACTTCCATCACAGGACAAAGGCACAGGAGCCATTAGAGAAGGCCAAAGAGCCACATGTGGACCCTCAAGCTGCAGGTTGCATATCCTTGTTTTAGTGGCTAGTTCAGCATCTGTCCAAGGGACACTGGGACATTTACATTTTAACAATAAATATGCAATGAATATACAAATAAAATACATGTTCGAATACAGTTCTATATCGTGTAGATACTCTAGATGTGGCTGCAAAAGGTTTCCTTAGCAACATACGGCTGCATGTGACTGGTGTGTGACTGGATCTGTGCATGTATATCTAGACTGAAATGGTAAATCCACAATGGTCCTGTGTCTGAACAGGTTCTGTCAGCAGCAAATGCATGAAACAGAAGAAGAGAATGAGGAAGCAGGGAGTTCCTTAGAGGGCAGACAGAAGGGGGCAATGGAGGAGGTCCATTTTAGCTCCAGGCCCCTGCTTTGGCTGTGACTCTGCCTGACGCTAACAGTATATTGTTGTCATGGTAACACAGTTAACTGATGACTAAATCTGATCCTTCAATATGACTGAGTACAAGAAAGCTGTCAGCAAGCAAAAGGAAGGCAGGCAGAAGTGGAGAGCAGCTTCGGCACAGCAGGGCATGGCGTACTTCACTGCGCAGCGCCTCAGGAGGACACACCACAGGGAACAATCATACACTATGACCACACATTGAATAGCTCAGAACTGTAAAAGATATCAACTGAGATGTTCGTGCACAGTTGTTCACATATTACAGCAAAATCCAATGTCATTTCAGTTTAAACCAGAGATACATATGCACATTTTTTGTAAATGTAAAGAAATTATGATGTAATGGAATGTTTGATAAAATTAATTATACCCATCAAAGAAAAGCCACCCCTTTTTATTTTATTTATTTTTAATTGAAGCATGTGACAAAATTATGATTGGCGCTATACAAATAAAGATTGATTGATTGAAAATACAGGATATGAATGTACAACCCAAATTCCAAAAAAAGTTGTGGTGGAAATATAATGTAAATAAACAGAGAATGCAATGATTTGCAAATTTCATAAACCCATATTTTATTCCCAATAGAAAATAAACAACATATCAGATCTTGAAACTGAGACATTTTACCAACTTCCGGGTGGGCAATAGTTCACGTCCAGCTGCTGATCTACTGTACCACACTCCAGTCTGGTAGGTGGCGGTAATGCACCTGTTAAGTCGGGTGCCAGCCGCCAATCAAAACCAAAAGAAGAAGAAGTTCACTTCCGGGTTTATCGCTTTCGTACCGCAATGTTATATGCGGACACCGGGACACATTTTTGGCCAGTCATTTTTGCTTCCAGTCATGTTAATAACCTGTAGTCAATTGAAGATGCAGTCACTAAATAGGACAGTAGGACATAAATACAGTCATACAGAGGAAAATGTCTCCTTTTCAAAAATCCACTGCTACAGGACACAAATGCAGATGTTCTAACTATTCTGAGATATGCTACTGCCATCAAATACAAAAGGAGATGGGATTTTTCACAGAATAGTAAAATGGCTCAGTTTCAACATCTGATATGTTGTTTATATTCTACTTAGAATAACATATGGGTTTATGCTGCAGGGTATCACTCTGATCTCCCAGGGCCATTCACACCTTTTGTCGCATCCGGGAATACTGATTCTCATTTTTGTCTTCAGTCAGTCACAATCTAGTATCATAGGTTGCCAATCTCTCACAATTTTGTCCCACATTTCTTGCACTTTATGACTGACAGAAACTAAATCGAGAAGGGTTTGAGACAGGCTGAAGACAACTATGACTAGCATGACTATTTTGATAGAAAATCTATCACAAATTTTTTTGAGCATCATGCAAACTCACTAGAGGAAATGGAGAACATTTTGGAAACTCCCTCATGATTGTGACTTGAAATTGGTTGCCAACAGTTGCAGCTCAGTGAGATATACATAGGCTTAAGAAATAGAGCATAATATGAAACAAGAAATCCTTCATTATCAGCATATGATATATATCTGATAGCAATTGCAGAAACAAGGTTTTGTGCCCTAAACTCCTCTAACTCTCTACATATTATTCTTTTCTTTTATGCACAAGCCTTATCAGCAATAGTGTTAGACTTCACTAAATTACTTGCGCCTTAATGAGCAAATTCCTGCAGCCAAGTTCCAAACTCTGGTAAAAAGCCTCAAACCAGAAGATGAACTAATTCATTAACAACTCAGACGCAAAGAGCCAGCATGTACTGTAATATCCCTTAAAGTGTATTGAATTGTTGAAAAAGGAAGAAAAGGAGAAAAAAAGCTGGTAAAGTGTAACTATGGCTGCTTTTACAGCCATAGAGTCTCTTATTTTTGTTAGTGTTATGCTCTCTTCCTCTCGTTCTTAGGCCCAACTGATTGTGTCAGTTGACCTTCACCTGGTTCTGTCTCACCTGACTACATCTGCAGCCATGTTTATAGTGAACTCCAGTCAGAATAATACACCAATTATACTGACTGTGTCCCAACATTAGATGAAGAAGAAACTGGACTGATCATGATGCACTGTGGGATGCAGTATACGAAGCAGATAGCCTAACAGCAATTGTAAATTGTACTGTAAATTTTGTCCATTAGTTTACATCCAGGTGTATTCAACATACTTCTTCAGATCTTCTCCTACCTGCTACTTGCTATTTTTGGCCAGAATCAGTTTCACATGCAACCTCCCTCTGTGGACCCCTTTCACCATGTCCTCCCACCATTTCCACCATTTCATCTTTTAGTTATCTGGCCTTTTAAGTTAGCTCAACTCTGCTTTCTAACCTTAGTTTCTTTAGTTCATCTTTAACATATTCAGGTTTTGCTTGAACCTACACTGTTCTGACTCTTTCTCCTTTGTTACACCTGTGTGACCTAGAACAATGGCATGAATGGAACACTTAGTAAATGACAACTATAAAGTTAAAGGTTGAAGAACAATAATGGCAGCAGTAGATAATCTCCAAATCCCAATTTGAATGTATTCATTTATTATGTTTAACTAATAATTATGAATGTGATTGCCAATTTGATAGGGGTCATGCAAACTTTATTTTGCGTAATAAAGTACACACTCTACATACACTCAAAGGATTTAATTACACACCACTCAATTTGGGAAGCGCCTTTCTGCATTAATAAAACTATGTATGGTTGTCGTCATGATAATTCCCAACATGTGGGATTTGGTCATGTCTGACTGATTATTGTGAGTTGTCCTGTGCCCCAAAATAATGCTTTTGGGGAAGAACTTACAATGTGTTCGTGCAACCAATCCAAAATGACTACTCCTCTGTCAAACACACCCAACCCTATAAAAAGACAACACAGCTTTGGAGAAAATGACATCTGTAAGAATGCCATGGCTGGGGCAACCTGACTGGGATAGTACCATCGCTATGCTGCAAGCAGGGTGTACCCAAACACAAGTTACTGGAGCAATAAATGTCCATCACTTCACAATAGTGTACATACACCAGTGTTATTTGTCCAACAGCAGGCCAACAACAGCCTGGTCAACCATGTGTAACAACTAGAAACCAGGAGCCAACCCACCACCGTTACAGCAGCAGAGCAACCTTCAGCTATTTTACGTCAATATATGGTGCTTACATTTATTGATATCTTTTGGTCCTTTTTTGCTTGTCTCATAACTTAAGTTAGGGTATTCATTCAAATTTTATAAGGAACAATGGACATTTACATACAGCACACAATAGACCTGTGATTTTACAACTAATGTAGCGTTATTAAATTGTGTATTTTTTTAGGATATGCTCACTTTTTTAAAATCTTTTTATTCAGTTTAATGCCTTTAAAAAAGGACATTCAGATAAAAAAGAAGAAAGAAGCAAATGACAAAACCAAAAGGGTGCAGGCTGAAGCTGGCGCTTATTGACACCTACCTCTTATTCAGTATTCAATACAAAAGAAAAACAAAATCAAGGACATCAGTTCATAACCATTCAAATTATATTCAAAACTTCTAGCAGAACAAAGTCAAGAAAGCACCACAGTTAAATGAATAAATAAGCCACATAAGGATTTTCACCCTAACAGTAAGCAAAATATTTAGAAATGATGTCATTTTTACACAAACACTTGAACAGTTTAAGTGTACTGCATGTTTTAATTCTATCTGGACAACAATTCCAATGTAACCCGAATGCAATTTTTTTAGTTGTTCGAAACGTATGTTTTTCAAAAATATAATTCCCTCTTAAACTGTATTTGTTGCCCCTGATTTTAAACATTTTCTGGATATTAAGTGGTACTGTAGTTATCTATTGTTGGCTTTGTGCATAATTTGAATTGTATTGAAATCAACCAAATCTTTGAATTTTACTGTGTATAACTGAGTAAATAATAGCTGTGTTGACTCACGGTAAGGTTTGTTGGTTATCAATCATACTGCTTCTTTTCTTTTTGTAACACAAATTTTGAGTTAATGTTTGTCTTGTAGGTGTTTCCCCATAGCACTACACAATGGGTCATATAGGGAACAATGACTAAATAGTATGACATACATAATGATTTTTAACAAATGAAATCTTTCACTTTATACAGTATTAAAATTGATTTTGCCATTTTGGTTCTGACACAATGTATATGACATTTCCAATTTAATTTGTTATCAACAATAACTGCTAAAAACTTTGCTTCAACAAAAAGTTGTTTATTTCAACTTAATTTATTTTGATTTTATATGGTTATTTGATGTCTGATTTCCAAAGAGTATACCGTACATTTACTTTTTCCAAGATGAAGATAATTTATTTGAATCAAACCATTTTTTTTTAATAATTAGTAATTCTCTTTCCACAATATCCAGAAGCTGTTTGAGATTTTGCCCACTACAAAAAAAGTTGTATCATCTCCAAATGAGATACACTTTGGTGACTTGGAAAGAAGGCATAAATCATGTATATATAATATAAACAGCAATGGTCCAAGTACTGAACCTTGTGGTATACCACACGTTACCTTTAACAAACCAGAATCTGTGTTGTTTATTTGTACAGTACATACTGGTACCTGTCATCTTAGTAACTCCCAGAGCTAGTAATTGGCCACTTTTCTGATACCATGTTATTGCAATTTGGTAAATGGTAATCTGTGGTCAATAGTAGAAATATAAATAAATCTAGAAATGCCGTAATGGTATGTTCCCAATTCTCAGCTGCATTTGTAATCTATTTCACAAAACCAATCAGTGCCAGTGAGGTGGTCCAGGTTTTTCTGAAACCATACTGCTGTTCACGAAGTACACCGTTCTTATCAATGAAAATATTTAGTATTGTGACAAATATTTTTTCTAGTATTTTTGAGAATTGAGGTAATAGAGATGTTGGCCTAGATGTTTATCACCAGATTTGAATAAAGGAATTATTTTGGCTATATTCATTAGTTTGGGAAGTTTTCCAGCCATCAGTGACATTTTATGTGTCAGCAGCTCATCGTACAAGGTCATCCATTGTCCGTACCCATTACAAGTAAACACACCTTGTCAGGAATGGTTTGACAGACTGTCACAGAGATAGTGACCAGTGTTCCATTGGAATCAAGGATGAAGTACAGTGATTTTAGTGACCAAGGTCACTGTGACCTGTTGTCTGTCCATTCTTATGAACAAATGGAGAGAATTGCTTCAATTTGGCACAAACATTCGCTTGGACCAAAAAATGGAATGGCAACTTTATGGTGATCAAAAGTCAGTGCAGCCTCAGAAAACATTCTTGCCTGTAATTGCTTGGTGAAAAAGAATGCATTCTGATGCAGTGGACACATCTCTTTGAAATTATGGTTCGTGTAGAATAAATTTGAAAGCATAAAAGAAGGGGGCGGCTATGTAGACAGCTAAACTTAAATATGGCTATGTGAACATCGGTCAGGCATTATTTATTGTAGAGATACAGTGGAACCCTGGGTAACGAATGCTTCTGGTAACAAAAATTACGGGGTACAAAGGAAAAAAAAAATCACCAAAATTTTGTCCCGGCTAATGAAAAAAATTCACATTATGAAAGAGATAGTCATTAGCCGGAGCTAACAACACAATGCTGGAGCTGCCGGCATTGTGTTGTTGGCTGGATAACAATACAACACTGTTGTTAACCGGAGCTAACAACACCGACTAACAACACAACCGGAGCAAACAACACAATGCTGGACCCGGAGCTACTGGCGTTGTGTTGTTAGCTGGATTTAACAGCTCCGGCGAACAACAGTAGCTGTAAACACGCCAGAGCTGTGCTTACAGCCAGCAACTTTGGTGTCTGGAGCTGTGTTTACAGCTACCAGACCTGTATGTGACCTCGCACCAAAAAACAAACACAGCAGACCGAGACCCAGTGTCCACTGATACGCTGCAGGAGGAGATTCATCACTGCCGAGTCATAAGCCAAGGTAAGAAGACATTCTAAATTATTTTTAGAACTAATTTCATGCATTCTGTTTCCGATAATTAACATAACTTCCTTTTCAAATAATAATAATAAGGAATACATATGCACGTACAGGTGTGTAATACATACTTTATATGGGAGTTTTAGTGGGTCACAGAATGGATTAATTGGTTTTACATGTATTCTTATGGGAAAACCAGCCCCACCTAACGAATTTTTCGCCCAATGAATGTGATTAATTTCGTTATCCGGGGTTCCACTGTACTGCATTTTATCTTTAGAACAGTGTTATAGTGGCTGAGACGTTACTGTCAGTTTAAGAGCCGTGCTGAAGCTGCAGGTGGGAATGAGTTTGTACTTCTCACAAGATTGCACCTACTAGAAAACAGGGAGGCGCAGAGAAACTGTGCACTCACAATGTATGTGCTGATGCCAAAAAAAAAAAAAAATCACTGAAGTACACTTGCTACTGCTCCTGTCATGTTGAGAGTGTTGGGTGGCGGGATAGTGTGAGTCAAATACAGATTAAGAATTGCAATTTAATAAGTAGGCTGCTAAAACAGTGAGTTCTTGTTTTTTCAATGTGTTCATGGTAAACTCATGTAAAGTGTTAAAATGTGTTTTACACATAGTGTTAGTTTTAATGTGTTTCATTATTTGTGCCTTTATTTGATATGAAAAAGGGGTCAGCACTGTAATCAGAGATGAGTGTTGTGGTCCAGACGTACAATATGATAGACGAATCCGACAGAGTTATGCGTGTCTTCATCTCTTTTTTCGAGTCACCCAGTCATCCAGCCAGCCCAGAGTGCCCCTGGTGCCACTTAAGAATCATGGGAAAAGAATGTTCTCAGCTCTTTTCTGTCCTGATTATATCAGATGTGGAGGAAATGGAGGGACTCTGGGTGAATGCCAGCCCTCCCGAGCCTTGGGGATCGGGAAGAGGAGGGAGGTGGTGGGCAGGAGGGGGTAAGAAGAGGGGAAAAGGGGCAGATTAGGGAGGGACAGGGGGCAGTCGTCACAGGGAAGAGGGAAGAAAAGAGGGAGGTATGGGAATGAGGCAGCAGGGGAGCTCAGGAACCCTAGGGACGCAAGGGTTGGAAGGGGAGAGATGTGATTCATCAAGGCTGATCTCAGGGCCTCAGAAAGGCAGAGGGTGGATGCAGAAGGGGTCATTCCTAGTGGCCAGATGGTAAATGACATGACTTTTTTTTTCCTTAATGGCTCGGGGACATGTTGCCCTTATCAAGTCAAACTAGCCCAAACATCCTGCACTGAAAGAAAGACAAAGAAGCAGAGAGACGGAGCAGACCGCTAATGGAAGACGTGACTAATCATAAGATCTATGATAACAGAATAGTCAGCAGTAACCATGCCAACAACCTTGAGTGTTTTTGTAATGATACTGTCTGTACAGCGTAAAGAATAGAGCCAAAAATAATTTAAAGTGTGAAGCCATAGAGCTATAGAGTAATGTGATACAATATAGTGTGGCTGACCGGTCAAGGCATTAGACATGGTGTATTGAGTTAAGTAATGTCAAAATGGAAAATGAACAGTGCAACAATACACTGTGCCTCTATTGAACTGCAGAGTGGTTCCTTGATTTAATTGGATGATGCTGATTTTTTTTAACATAAGACTATGATGCTCTAACTCAACATTTGATCAGAAATGAGTTAAGACTGGAATTAGACCTTGAGGTGTCTCATTTATTTTGTGACTATGGCAACATTCAAATTGTCAGCCTTCAGATTTGCTGCTCAGATCTGATTTGTTTTCGATTTCACTATTCATTATGTTCTCATATGTGGCCAAAAGCAGGTTGTGGTGTGAACACATCACAAGCCTGAGCCCCACATCCTCCAAAAAAAACAGAAATGCTGTAAGTGTTCACATTAACATCACATCAACCAAAATATAAAACTCATGAAATAATTTTTTTCTTCAATTTTTTTGACAATGTTAAAATACGTATTTCATAATAGCAATTATGGCGAACATTCATTTTGGAAATTACCTTGGAAATTAGACCTATCTGCCTCTGAGCCTTGTGTTTGTTACTGGGTTTTAGCCAAGCCATATCAATCTGGTGGAGTTAGCTGGACTTATAAAACTTCGATTTCAGTCGAGCTAACATGTTTGCCTGCGATTTTAGTGTCCAGTTTTAGTCAGACTAATGAAATGTCTTGTAAACGTACTGACTGAGTAATCTCACTGGGAGTGGTCAACTAGAATTGGGCCACCATTTTGAGTAGTGCCTTTATATTGAGTTAAATGCACACAAATACTGCATGACATGTAAAGGTCGTGTATTTCAAACCTGCCTCTTCCAGTAGTCGTTGTAAAATAATCCCTGTCAGTGTTTGACTGAGATGTATGATGCTTTTGAACCGCTGACATTCATGTGTGTTGCATTTTGCCACTAAGCATGTTAATAGTGATATGTCGAAACAGGTCAAATTCTAGTCCAGTTTTCCAAACATTTCCAGTTAAAAAAAAACATCTTTGATAATTATCTTCACAAACAAATGTCTCATAACAGGAATTTGTTAGATAAACATGTGTGGTTTGGTTTTATTGTTAATAAAACTAGCTATTTTTAAGCTCTTTTTAAGATCTTTATTATGTTTCTACATTTATTTCTATCTTTACAAGTTACCAGTTATCTTTATGAACATTTGTTTCAGTACAATTCAGTCTAAATGACAGTGACATAGGTATTACTCAAAATACAAAATAAGAAACAAAATTAGTAAAACCGAGGACATGAATACAAGTACATATAAGCAAAAAACTTATGCAAAATGTAAAAATAAAAATGAATAAAAAGATGAACACAGTTATCAATAAAGTTATAAAGATCAACAAAACATTGAGAAAATAATATCATACTTTTTTTTTTCCTCAGTATCACAGATTCCTGAGTTAGCACACTTTGACAGTGTCACTAAGTCTGATGATTAAATGAGTTGTTTGGTCTCCATGATGTTAGAAAAAAAAGTTTGTTTTTTAATGTACTGTAGATCTTGAAATGTCTAAAAGCAAGGACGCGGGTTTGGTTTGAACATTGAGGTAGATATTGCTGACACTGAACATTGGGTGAAACACCTCATATTCTGTGTTTGGTAAAAATCTAAATGTATCAGTATGGCCCTTTTTATGTATATATTATGGCTGTCAAAAGATTCAAATTTTTAATCTGATTAATCACAGGGTCACTGTGGATTAATGTTGATTAATCACTATTAATGTCCATTCATTGTTTTTCATTTTGTGGCAGCAAAAACACTCATGACAGAAGGTGATATATACACTTAACATGCTTACTTCATACTATTAAATGTATCTAGTTTAAAAGAGATTAGCCACAGCTGTCATGTTAGGTGCACTGTCTGTCCCTATACTGTCGCTGTGATTTTTGCTTCAATTTCCCACTTATATGGGCAATTGAAGCACTGTTTGGAATTGTTTAGCACATGCCTCCACAAATTGATGCTCCTTGGTTTTCACTATGGTCAGTGCAAACGACTTTAGTCCTCATGCGGTAGTAATGTGATGTGCTGTGACACCAAGGTAGTTAGTGTTACTACTGTAGAGTCAAAACGTGTCCATTAATATTTCATATTTCTGCAGTTTACCGGCAAACAAAGTACAAATCAATATGATGCATTATTCATATGATTCAATACTTTAATGAAAGTAACTACATAATTCATTAATTGTCTGTACAACAATAATCTGTACCATATATCAATTCACAATCAGTCAGTTTTAGCTACATAGCATTCACTGCATACAGTCTTCAATCTATAGCATATACTATCAAACAAATACAAATATAGAATAGATGAAAACAGCTATCGGAAAGACAACCAAGCCAAATTTAAGGCAACATATTCAAAAGTAAGTACTGCTCACTTCTTACCAAACAGTAACCAAATAAACATAAAAAAAATGATAAATGTTCATAAAACTTCTGTTTTCTACAATGGATTTCCACAATTTCTTTTTCTCACTAAAATAATTGAATTAGCCACAATAATTTATATTGTAACTTCCATTATAGATAAAAGCAGCTTACCGCAGAGTTTTCTTAACTGAGATTTTTCTTAACTGTGTTCATTATGATGAAAAATGCATACTTATGCCTCAAGATCTGCCATTGGCCTCAAGATGCCATCTTGTTTTTTCCACGGAGAAGCAGCAGAGAATCAGGACGGGGAGCTAACGTCAGCTGACCACCATTGGTTCTGCCACCAGATAGTTGCATTGTGGGATTTTGAGTTTTGTACTAGTAATCAGCATTTAATCCATGCCGATGGATGTAATTGTGGGATTTTGAGTTATTGCGCATGCTTTAATTGCATTAAAATCTTTAATCTAATTAATCATGCACATAGTTTAATCCAGATTAACGCAGTAATTTTGACAGCCATAGTATAAATTTTTGAAAGGAACAAGAAATATGCACAACACCAAGAAAAGACAAAATAATCCAGAAATTGAACAAAATTAACAGAAACAAGCAAAAATTAATGAAATTGTCAAGCATAGGAATATAAAATTACAATATAATCAAGAAAATGTCACAAATGAACAAAATAAGCAAGAAAGTGAACAGAAATGACCAAGATAATCCATAAAATGAACAGAAAATTAATGAAATAATCACACAAAAAAGCTCATTATTAACCCTTATCAAGAAAATGAAAAATTTTGCGCAAGTAGCTTGACTAAATAACAATCCTCAAAACTAATACAAATACAGGAAAAAAATGAACAAAATAAATGAAATGAAATGAACCAAAAGTAACTCAATGATTAGAAAAATGAATAAAACATAAACAAAAGTGCCAAACTTCTGGAAACTAGTACTGCTGAATTTAAAGTGTTTTATTCGGGGTAGAATGGGGCAGTTTCTGGTGGGTCAACACAGTTTTGGCCAATATAATTATTAATCTTAACAATATTGCTAAGTACTGGCCCATATACTGTATACCTGGAGAAGCGGCTCATTGGTTCATTTAACGTTAATGACACTAGGCTGGACCAATCACTACTCTACAATGTGTGAAGAAGCCTCATTAATTATCATCAAATAACAAATCACTGACAGAGATGGAAGTAGCATTCTTTTTTAAAATAGTTTATAAAGGATGAAACAAATTAAACTATTAATGTAATGATAAGAGTAAAGTCAGGTTAAAAAAAAAGATTTCCAGTACAAAAATCAATTGCAGGGTTGGTGGGTCACTCTTGGAACTCCTAATGCAGAAGTGTTGGCTCAGTGTCTGACAAATAAACAAAGCGCACATGTGGAGACATTTTGGTAGATATTAGGAAACTACTGGTGGCACTTGAGGGAATGTCAAGGTCACCAAAGGCATCAGAACAATACAGAGATGGATCCTGGTTGCATAATTAACTCCTCGAGTCTGGACTTAGTTGTTAATAACTGTGCAGCCTCATTACATTC
>JAQQAE010010766.1:0-13928 GCA_029823295.1 Pseudamia nigra | reverse complement strand
TCATGAGGTTTCGGCCTCGAATTGTGAAGCACCTAGAGATAATCAGCGATTATGATTGGCGCTATAAAAATAAAGATTGAATTGAATTGAATTAATCACATTTGAATTAATTTTCTATGACATTCACTATTGACGGGATTTGGCAGTAGTACCAAGCTGTGATTCTGTGAAGTACTGGCTTGAGGACACTGGAATAAAGCAAAAGACTAAAAGTCAGCCTGACAAAGCCTTTGTTGTAGAGAAAAGCACTGCTCTGAGAGCTCTTATATGCAGTATGAGACATGTAATGCGCTCCTGCTCTAAAGCGAACACACTGTTTTTGCAGCATAGGTGTGACAGACTGATCCCACAGATAAAAAGGACATTCTGAGCTTGTATGCACGGAGCAGGGAAAATTTATGGAGCTACAAAACATCTATAAATAACAATGTCTTGTCTAGTTTGCGATTTGGCCACAAACTGGTTTAATGCAGTGAAACAAACCCGATGTCCTGATGTGAGGACGCAGTCTTTTCAATAAGCACTAACTCTTCAGGTCATGTCCCTCTGATCCCAAATTAAAAATGCATACAAAAGCAAAGACTGAATAGACTGAGCAGCCTTGTTGATTAATTAAAGGCCATTATGACTGATAATAATTGTATAATGACGGATAATGTGAAAACATATTTTCTTGCACTATGAATTCTGATACTTATGGAATACACATTTTTACATGAATATGGTGACATACTGTGCAGCAGTTTTTAAATATCATGAGATATTTGATATAATTTTAGAAAATTGGTAATCTGTTACTGTGGAAAGGAGCTGATACTGTACATTTTGTTAATGAATTATTTTGTTGTGTTTGTCTGTTGTCATTGTATATAAAGATAGAGTAAAATTACTGATATATTGTCCAGTATTATTGTATTGTGTTTACATTACCTTATACAATAGTACATTATTGTATAATAACATATATGTTTTACATTTTGTAATGTTTTTAAAAGTTTTTTTTACTTCTTCCTACTCAAATGTGTAACTTTAAAAGGGAACTGTGACTTTGGTTTGTTTCAGTGGAATGATATATTTTGATAGGTTTGTTTATCTACTTAATTTATTTTATATCACATTTATTATGCATGTTTGAAATAAACGAAACTACACTAAACTAAAAAAGCACTGAGAGAAGGGATGCAAAAGCGAAAACAAATGGCCCTCATTATTGGATTCTTTCACCATGAAAACCTACCATTAGCATTTGAAATCACGTACATATCATTATTAGTTCAATAGCTATTCACAAAAAATAATATTTACATAACTTCTGGATCTAGCTCCATAAATGTTGAAGATACATCAAATCTGTGGGCACATTACTGAATCAGCAGATTTTTCACTATAATTTGGTGTCAGTTTCATGTCTATAACTTTATTACCTTACAGCAGCTATTTTTCCTCAACCCTTGTAAGTCCTAGCATTCTGGATCACTATATCTGGAAAATTAATTTATATATAATATAGATATATATTATTGTATAATATAACCATAACTTTGTAGTTTGATAGAATTTTTTATGGTCTTATCCTATGATTTAGCAAAAGTCTCTGAATCTTATTTGTGGCAATACAAGGGCAAATGTTGAGTTTGTCCATATCTCAAAATTGAATATTTAAAAAATATTTCGGATCCACATCATGATCCAGATCACTCCCAAAATCTAATCGATTGGTCCTTGTGCCATTTTCGTCCTATCCTGAAAATTTCATCCAAATTTATTCATAACTTTCCAAGTTATGTTGTGAACAAACAGATAAACTAATGCCAACAAAAACACAAAAACATAACCTCCTTGGCTGAAGTAACAAAGAATGATAGGCTTTTTTTTTACTACAAGGCAGGCTATTTTACCATATCATTTTCAAAATTCAGTATAATCTTAAACAGGGAAGAACACTTTTATCATATACACCTTAAATCTATCGAAACATGACTTTTGCTCCATATCACCCGGCCCTATCTGCACCCATGTTTGATTGTGCACATTTTAAAGCAAAAAAGTACATATATAGCTACAGTATATAGCACTATATAGCAACTGAGAACTTTGGACTTTTATCTTATCTGTAGGTTTGGTGTGTACTGTAGGTGCCAGTTAAACTATAAAACTGCTAATAAGTTTCACAACCAAACAGCAATTTTCTACTTGAAGAAATACAGGGCAGCTGTGAGCTTACACTGAAAAAACAATACGATCGTCTTGAAAGCTCTCAGGGACCTCACTCTGATGAAAAATATCCTTTACAGTGAGCTGCCACAGTCTATAACTGTAATGTGCCTCTGCTCTTATGAAAAATAACCAAACATTCAGATTTGTATGGTGGTAAGGCAGGCATGTCTGTGTGATTAACGTCAACTGTGAGTAGTTGACAACTGTAAAAAGAAGAACATTCTGCTGTATTTTGCTGTATACTGTCTCCAGTTTTATTTGTGAGCCAACTGCAGAGATGGAGAGCAGCTTGTTATTTTGGTCTTTTTCCCTGCTGCATTGTGCTCTCTGTTCCAGGTTCTTGGAGGAGTGTTGCATATCCTCCAAAACAACTCCTGTCATCTGGAAGTATGTGTTGACTCCTGGCCTACATTCACTACTGCCATTTGTTACCGTCAAAAACAGGTATAGCACCCAGGGATAAAGATAACATACGGGCTCCTCCAGAGAGAGAGAGAGTGATCGGTTGATGTCTGCACCTGCCTGTTAAGAGCTTCAGCCGCAGCTCTGTGGTGAACCCTGATACATGCACCGTCTTCACCGTGAACCCCTGGACTCTGAGACGACTGCTGGTTAATGAGGGAATCATAAACTGGAGGAATGGACTCACTTTCAGAGGTAATTTACCTGTCTATCCAAACATTTAAAGTGTCATAATAGTGAGCAGCAATAATATTACACTAACAACAACAGATAAGAATTTCCTTTATTGAACAATAGCCAGGCAAGTGTGATATGAACAGAGACAGACATATTTCTTTTGTTGCACGGTACTGTACATGGATTACCTGGCCTTCCTTTGATGACTGCATGTGATTTCATTTTTGTCATGTCCTTTGTCCCATACCAATTTTGATTCCCAGCATCATAGTGGTGTTTTTTTTTTGCAGGTATACCAAGCTCACTCTGTGCTCTCATCAAAGAACTTGCATCTTGTCATGATCTCGATGTCACAGAATATCAGGGTTATACCACATTTATCCACCACAGCCTAGAGAATATTGCATCAAGGCAAGTTAAAATGTATTACCTCTTTGAGTTGAATTTGAAAACATGATATTTATTTGATTGATTTATAGCTAAAATTTCTGTCTCACTTTTCTGCGCTGTCTAGGAAAATATTACCACTGCCAATTTCCAGTTTGGACAAGTCCGAAGCTGACACTGAGGACAGATACTTGCCTTATGGAGGGAGCCAGTGGAGCCTGAGCCATGTGACAGCCTGCATCCGCCATCTGCCTAACCTCTGTGTGAGGGATGAGATGGGCCGGCCTGTTTCCTGGATGCTGTCCGACGAGCTGTGTGAGCTGAGGATGGCGTACACCCTACCAGAGCACTGACGGGCCGGTCAACTCCTGGCTCTGTCTCTGGCTTCGATGCGCAGGATGAGATCCCTGGGCCTGCCGGTCTACTGCCACGTGAACCAGCAGAACCAGGCCACGATGAGCGCTCTGACTGCACTGGGTTTCTCCCCCTGCCCCACAATGGAAACAATCTCAGTGCTGCTTATATGCAAAGATAGAGTGTGAGTAAACCGCCGATTTTATACTTCAGTAAAATGCCTTTTAATATGAAAAGTAGTCATCATGAAGTAAAATAATTGCTTTGCTATATTATTATATCAGATTTATGATGCATTATTGTACCATGTGTTTATATTCATTTTACTACTGCATTATATGTCCCATTCTGTGACCTTTTTGGCGGAATTTGAGGTTTATATACACTATTAAAATAGAAATTAGTTCAGTACTGCCACTCCAGGGAAATTCTCTAAACAAAATAGACAGCAGAAATAAAACAAGCCATTTTGAGTCTTTGTGATTTGTGACATCACAAGGTATAGCCAATCACAGTCAAGCTAAAGTGCATTAGTTCTGCCCCCTTGTGCCAATAACATCCTAAATATGAACATCTAGAATTTTGATTCTAAAACATCAGAAGTTACAGCCAATCAAATACAAGATAAAAAAAAATTAACCCCACCTCCAAGAGGGCAGCAGTGTGATCCGAGGTCAGCTTGGTCATGACAGTACTTAAACGTTAGTGGGTACAACACCTCACAGTAAAAACTGAGTGAGTGTAACAGAGGTACAAAGAAACACTTTAAAAACAAGAAATACTCAAATCAACATACTTTATGTTGTTAATGCTCCCTACAGAAGTCTTTAAAAGTGTTGCCTACAATATTGGCAAACTAGCTAGCAGCCAATTGCTCATGGGGGACCGATATAAGCTAAATGATTAAACACAGGCGAACTGTGCAGTGGTGCAGTGATTAAACACAGGCGAACTGTGCAGTGGTGCACCTTACCCAGCTGAAGCCCTCTCTTTACTATGCACCAGCACAGCTTACAACCTCACAGTTGTCAAGCTAGTATGTATGTTCTTTTCTTCCCTGTACCAGATGTTGAAGAATCTGAAATGCAGGCTCAGTCATCCTGTGGTTAGATAAGTTACAGTTGCTAGCTCAGTAGTTGCTACCGTTATGACTGTTTTCAACTCCACAAGTGAATGCATGAGCTCCTGCACCAATCAGGTTGTAAGCTGTGTTGACTGGCAGGTCGCCTGCCCAAACATACAGAGTGGACAAACACAAACGACCAGCTTTTAGTCAGTTTGCCAACATTATAGACAGCACCTCTAATGCATACATATAATTTATAATGTGCATACTGCATTTTACAACTGTGCTATGTTATGTACTGAATTGACAGCATTATATTCTACAAGACCATCATATGTTTGCAGCATCTCTGTCCTGTGAGAACATTATAGTTCTATAAAAGTCAGTTTTTCATGAGCGAACAGAAGTGGTTCTGTTTCCCACATTGCAACAATGTATTTTTCACTGGATCCAAGAGGGGGTTAAAGAGACTAAGATTCAAAAGGAGGATCATTTATAAAGCCAGTAAAGAAAACCTGGCGACAGTGGTTTTCTCTGAACAGAATGGGGATGAAAAAAGATGTGAAAGGGACTAAAGCAGTAAAACGTAGAATATTTTATTTGGAGATGTAGTGGAATAGAAGTGTAAAGCTGCAGAAAATGGAAATATTCAAGTAAAGCATTGGAGTAATAGCAAACCCACTGGAATGAGATGTTCCATTGTAAAAAAATTAAGATACAAAATAAATCATGCTCCTCGTTCAGTCATTTGTTACACTAT
Organism: Pseudamia nigra; assembly: GCA_029823295.1. Lineage (NCBI taxonomy): Eukaryota > Metazoa > Chordata > Actinopteri > Kurtiformes > Apogonidae > Pseudamia > Pseudamia nigra. The sequence goes on along the minus strand of JAQQAE010010766.1, from coordinate 8,505 downwards.
AGTAACCAGGGCAGGCAGTTCTTTAGACAGTTCAGCCCAGTCTGACGGCACAATTTAAATAAAAATAACTGATTCTGCAGCTTAAGGGTAGATTCAAATGAAAAATGAAATAGTCAACTCTAAAAGGACAGTACATATCTGGCCTCTCATATTCGCTGCATGTTTTTTTGAGAGAAGAACCGAACCCCCACACATTTTAATCTGCAGATCACCCAAGTAGGCTCTCACCCACCTGGGACCCCTCCCCATAGAGGTGTGCTGTGTTCCACCGCTGATTGCCTCTCGGTTTTAGCAGCAATGCACCATTCAAGTCTGCAGGCAACTTGACAAATGAGCAGCGATCTGAACAGAGGGGATGCTCGTACTGCACCACACATCCTGTCCCAGCTACATCCCGCAGTGGTGCACCTTACCCAGCTGAAGCCCTCTCTTTACTATGCACCAGAAAATGCACTTGAAAGTCAGCCAAGTGTGGTAGACTTTAAGTACATGTTTTCAAATACATTCAAAGATGTGGATAAGCTGCAGGTTAATAAACACAAACACAATCCAGTAATTCTGTGCCTTATTGAAATTTTAATCCTTATTGTTAGTCAACCCAAATAGCTCACATTATTATAGAATTTTAATTCTAAGTTGTAGCTGCTGCTTGGAATACAAAATGAACGCTTTTGACTTTAGCAATATCATGAATTCACCACTATTGCAATTAAGAACCTTTAACTCAATCACTCTGCACTCAAATTGAACACCCTTTAATATCTACTTTTGTGTATAAACGGCATGAATTTATCTTTGGTTCACACGTGCAGAAATACGTAGTTATAGAGTACATTAAACATATGCACACAGGACACATTAAAGGACATTTACATAAAAACAGCATTAAGAGGTGCACCAGGTACTCAGTGGCGAGGACCGTATTCGGGATAAGCAAATAAATCTAAAGTGCTGCGTGCTGAAGTAGCACAGTGGATGTCCTTACTGACTGCGATATTCTAAACGTAAAATGTATGTGCGTTGTTGACAGACAGAGGTCAGAATAAACCTCTCTGGTCCTTCTGTTAACATTAACTCAGCAGTGGTGGAAGTAAATTCAATGTAAATTCATACTATGATAATTTGTGTTTTATGACATATTATATACATATTCCAAATCAGTTCACACAGTATACTCTAATTATACTGTGTGATGTTAGATTAGGTGACAAAGGTGACAGAGGTGACAATGTAGTACAAATATATAAAAGAATGAGAGCAATATTAAAAAGCAACTAAATATTAATGTACCCAGCAGGCAAAAGTTTGGACACACTCTGTCTTTCAATGTTCATCATTGTTCATTAATGCTGAAGACATTCAAACTATGAAAGGACATGCAGGGGATTATGTAGTAAACAAAAAAGTATTATACAACCCAGAGCATGTTTTACATATTTCACATTTTAGATTGTCCAAAGTAGCCACATTCAGCTTGAAGACAGCTTTGCATTCTCACATCAGATTCACAAAGTAGTCAGCTGGAATGCTTTTAAACTCATACTTGCCTTCATTTGTGCCATTTCTTGCCTCCTTAATGTGCTTTAGACCATCAGTTGTTTTGTGTGAGTCAATAGCCCGATTAATGCTACTACAACTACCGTACAAATCCATGGTATTGTGGAAAGAAACACTTAAGAAAAGAAAAGCAACAGCCTATCATTACTTTGGGAAATGAAGGTCAGTCAATGCAAAAACATCTCAAGAACTGATATGATGAAACTGGTTCTCTTGATGACTGGCCCAGGAAAGAAACACCAAGCGTTATATCTGTCACTGAGGATATGTTTGCTACAATTACCAGCCTCAGAAACGGGGGGACGGTCCAGAGAGCCAGTTTTGGCAACTACACTTTAGGCACATATAGTAATTGAAATTTTCTGGACTGATTGAGCTTCATTTCTTAAAGCAATGATGGGCTGTATTTTCGCTTTATTCTATTTCTTGCTATATGTGGATTCGTACAGTAGCTGTAATAGCACTAATAGGGCTAATGACTCTGTACTAACCCTTCCAAGATAACTGATGGTCTAAAGCACATTAAGAAGGCAAGAAATTGCACAAATGAATTCACCTGTGATTTGAAAACCAGGTCTTGTGAATCTGATAGAATGCAAAGCTGTTATCAAAACTAAATATGGCTACTCTGAACAATCTAAAATGTAAAACATGTTCTGGGTTGTCACTGTTTGTTTACTACATAATTCCATACATGTCCTTTCACAAAATAATCAATGAAAAAACACTGAAGGTGAATGTATGTCAAATATTTACTAGTAGAATACACACTGCTTGGCCAAAAAACATCACCACCTGGATTTAACTAAGCAAATTGGTAACTGCCTCCCATTGGATAATTAAAGCATCGGCGATTATGTTTCAGCAACAAGTTATTTAACCTGAACTGATGCAGTGAGTAGCTTTTCATTTCTTAAACAACCATGTTAAAGACACATCCCGCGCTCATGGAAAAGATGTTAATTTGTTTCAGAAGAGTCAAATCATTAGTATGAGGCAAAGAAAACAGCAAAGCAGATTGCTGAAACGACTAAAGCTTTGTTAAGAACTGTCCAATGCATTATGAAAAACTGGAAGGATAGTGGGGAACCATCATCTACAAGGAAGAAATGTGGTCAGAAAAAAATCTTGAATGATCATGGTCGGCGATCACTTAGACACTTGGTGAAATCAAATAATTAAAAAAACAGTAGAGCTCAGGAATGTTTAATAGAGAATAGGAGAGTTTCCACACAAACAATGCAAAGGGACTAAAGTTCTGTAGCCTTAGGAAAACCACTTATCAGCGAGGCTAATTGAAAAAAAGGCTTCAGTTTGCTCAGGAGCATAGAGATTAGACTCTGGAGCAATAGAAGAAGGTTATGAGGTCTGATGAGTCCAGATTTACCCTGTTCCAGAGTGACGGGCGCATCAGAATAAGAAGACAGGCAGATGAAGTGATGCACCCATCATGCCTAGTGCCGACTGTACAAGCCTGTGGGGGCAGTGCTATGATATGGAGTTGCTGCAGTTGGCCAGGTCTAGATTCAGCAATGTTATGTGTCCAAAGAATGAGGTTAGCTGAATACTTGAATGTACTGAATGACCAAGTTATTCCATCAGTGGATGTTTTCTTCCCTGTTGGCACAGGCATATTCAAAGATGACAATGCCAGGATTCATCAGGCTCAAATTGTGAAAGTGGTTCAGGGAGCATGAGACATCATTTTCACACATGGATTGGCCACCACAGAGTCCAGACCTTAACCTCAGTGATAATGTATGAGGCTTTGCACAGTGGTTCAACTCTCTCGTCATAAATACAAGATCCTGGCAAAAACTTAATGTAACTCTGGAGAGACATACAGTAAATGTTGTGACACTGCAGAAGCTTATTGAAACAATGCCACAATGAATGCATGCCATAATCAAAGCTAAATGAAATATTAGTGAGTGTGTGACTTTTTTTGGCAAGGCAGTGTATAATTCAGGTATATAGTAATGCAGGATATGCATATTTGTTTGACATGGTTTAGATGCATAGCTCTGTTGTGTACTTTTAGTGTATTATAAATAATTAACAAGAAAACATGACATTCACCTGTTAGTTGAATTAATGGAAAAGATCACAATAAATGTTTAAGATCATTGTCTCACTAAAGATTTCTGCTATAGCAGGATGCACAGGACTGCATAGGTCTTATATTACTGTAATATGAGAGGTCTTCACCTACAGCATGATTCTATTTGAGAGCTGAACTTCCAATACAGTCAAAGAGGTGTAGGAAAATTTGGAAAAAGATGCAAAGGTTTTATGCAAACTGAATTGGCTGCAGATCTTTGTTCCTCTCAAAGCAGGTTTGTGAGTCAGAAACTTCAAGTACTTAAAAGCTGAGGTACTTCGCTGGCTTCATCAGTGTGAATCTGCAACTGCAACCACCACTGGAGGACAGCATCTTCCCACTGGTCCACTTCACAGATTGCATCCCAGAGCAAGTGTCTGACGCAGCATGCAATCATTCACCTTGGCTGCGTGTGCTGCTCTGACTTAACTTTAGCTGTCCACACGAGCCCCCCCCCACTCCCCCCGTCAGAGACAGTGCACTCTGCCAGCCGTGGAGTGGGACGTACTATCGATCCTGCTGAAATGATGGTTTCTAAAGGGAGGCAGTAAGCATGTCTGCAATCCCCTCCTCCTCCAGCGTGGAAGGGCCCTGAGATATCACCAAGCTCAGCACATTGCACCATCACTGCATGGGAAAAACTGATTTTTCATTGGGAGACAAGCTGAGGGGAAGGTAATTCAAGTCGCCAAGCTATGTTCCCTAGCAAGGATGTAAAATGAGCCGTATTACCTTCAGTTGCAGACCACAGTGGACAAATAAGGTCATTTTAAATGTTTAATTCCAGTTCTTGTCACATAGAACTGAAAGGCAACATGAGGGAAATAATTAGGGATGCTACAAATGAGGAGGGAAGTAATGAACATTCTTTACTATTTTTTGAGGAATGAAAGCTTGTGGCATTTATAGTGTGCAATTTCCTGATAAATTCTTAGTTTCATGTTTCTTTTTTGTAATTCTATCATGTTATGCATTACTTATTTGACTGTATTTATCTTTGTTTTATTATTGGCCTTATAAATCATGTGGAGCACTTTGTGTAGCACTAATCTGTACCTTGTTGTATAAATACGGTTTGACTGATTATTAGTTTAGCTTTTTCTTCTCACTATTCTCCTGTTATTTACTTATCTAATTTCAGAAAGAAAATTGCACTATAATTTTTTTTAATCACATTATTTGAATTGCATTATCTGTGATGCATTGGTCATTTTGCGCACCATAACATCTATGCCAGTAAAATGCACTGAATTGACTGAAAATTGATGAATGGAATGAGGTGCAGTTTAACGCAGTGAGTCGATAACCTCATGTGAGGCTCTGAAGCGTTGATCTGAGGTGTATATTCTTGAAAAGCCACTAGATGGCGGCATGATCTTTGTTTTTCCCAGTATACTGTTTTCATGCGGCTGCTCTGACTCAGATGGGGTCAGAAGGGGTGGAGGAGGAAGAAAAATAAAATAAGTTGGTAACCATCTATTTGAGCTATTATTGCGTTAAACAAACCTTGTGTGTGTTTTCCTTTCCATGAGTGAAGGCCAAACCTTTAAGGAAATCTTTGAAAGAGTCAACAATAATAAGACGCTAAGGCCAAATTTATACAACTGAATTAGAAAAACAAGGTTTTATGATTTAACAAAGTTAAACTGATGTGCTTTTTTGTGTAAGAATAAATCCTGGGAATCAATATGCAACTAAAAATGTATTTAACTGTGGTGTTACATTTCAGATGAAAGAAAAAAACACAAAATACTCCTGCAGATGTGCATTTTGTTTGTACCTGTATTATATTTGTACCTGTACTGCACTTCATACTTTCTTTGTTCTATTTTTAGACTGTTTCTTTTTTAATTAATATGTTTTTAACCTCATGTGGAAGACGTGAGAAGAAATGTGGCTTCTTCACTCGGCCACAATATGGGGATACAGTGTTCAGTTATTCTATTCTTTTCCCTTTTCTGTCTTAGGTCCAAAAAGAGCTGCTATAATGTAAGAAAAGATGTAGACTTGGCCAGAAGGTATTTTCTTCATCATTATCATGTTTTGGTTTATTTTGGTTCAAGATGAGTCAGAGGTGGTAGCATTTTCACGTACTGTACTTTCAACCAGCTCCAGCTTCTTAGGAGCATAAAGGAGTTCTATTAAAAGAAACATATTGAAGCCCTTTTGATTATGTTAATTTAATTTATCCCTATGGTGTGAATTTTAAATTTCAGCTCAAGGCACAAAAGAGATCCTTCATTTTATCATGTATGTAAACTTCTGGTCTAAGCTGTTTTAGTCAGTGGGGGGTACACAGAAACAGTACTCAAGTAAAAGTACTACTACTTCAAAATTTTAATGACTCAAGCGTTCATACTTTAATGGAAATAACACACCAACAAACTGTTTTGAAAGGTGCAGAATCAAAGTTGTTGTGTTTTTATTTAATTGAAAAAATAAAATACTGATGAAAAAATACTTTTACATTTTTGTATGGGGAAGTAATCAGAATATTTTCATTTGAGCAGTTGGATGCCTAGAGCCACGGTTGACCAGTAAGGATGTCACAGCTAATAGCATCATCTTTCTTCAGTTCCTCTCACCTGACTAAATATTGGTTCTTCTCATGATCGCTATGGTGAGCTGAAGAATCTGAAATGGCTGAAAAGTCTCGCAGAGGTCAGCAATTTTCTCTGCTAACTAGCAACCAGTACAGCATTACAACAAGAGTGAGTGGCCATGAGGTCCCTATTAACTTTAAAATGCAAATGAGCTGCTGCTGACTACACCCATTCCTGTGTGCCACAGATACCATCATGTAGATTTGCTACCACATTATCCCAGGGGTTCAGGATGGTTTTGGAGGGACTTATTTGGTCAGTCTGACACAGTTGACTGAAGACACTGAGACTGTCAAAACAAATGGCGTGTTTCAGGTCCAGTTATTACCTCAACCAAAGAGGTTATGTTTTTGTCCACATTAGTTCATCTGTTTGTTCTTTCACAACATAACTCCTGTGAATTTCCCAGACAGGGATACATACAGTTTATTCAATTCTTAGTGTAACACCATAATAGACTTTGTCAAACCCCAAGGTTTCATCCAGATATGAGCAATATTCCAGATAGTGATCCAGAATGCTTATAATTACAGGGATTGTTGAAAAAAGAGCTACTGTGAGGTAAAAATAAAGCTATAGACATGAAACTGACACCAAATTGTAGTGGAAAGTCTACTGATTCAGTAATGTGCTCACGGACGTAATGTACTGTATCTTCAACAATTATGGAGCTAGATCCAGAAGAAAACCACCATTATGGAAATTACTTATTTATTCGTAAATAACAATTGAACTCATAATAAAATAACACTAAAATTGACCAGTTGTATAATTTATCATTTGTTTTCATTGTTGTTTCCCACTATGAAGAGAGAGTGAGTTGCCTTGGTGGAGATCTACACGTATGCTCTTTGAGAACTTTCCACTTTGACATCTGTTTCTTCTTCTGAGTGAGGATTTTGATACCTTCACATTATTTTTAGAGAAACTATTTGAATAATGGGAAAAGACACAAGACTTTTACACAATGTCTCCTGTAATTTTTGTCATACATTAAATCCGTATGGCAAATTTAACCATTTTAAAAGTCTGAAATCCTTGTTAGAAAATACTGTAGTATTTACCATAAGTCCTCTATTAAAGTTTTGCTCATGCTGGCATGACATTTGATAGAGATAATTTTGTTGAACTGAATGAGACTGATTTCAATGTTCTTCATTCATCTGAATGCTGTTGTCTGCTTTTTAAACTGTGTGAATCAGGCCCCGAAAAGCCTGAAGGTCAAACTGAACAACAAAGTACACCAGTGTTCCAGAGTGTGAGCCATCATCGTTCAGTGGTGCTGTCACTAAAGTCAGCTGATTGTATGGGTGTGTCTACTGGTTAGACTGGACTGTGAGTGATCGGTTGCTCATTTCTGTTACATCATATCTTTAGGGCAGAACACATTGTAATCTGCAAGGATAAAAATATACATACAGCAACTCCCAAAGACCTGTGCATTGGAACATCACAGACAGTCTAAATGTGTTTTTATTAATTGACTTAATATGAAAAAAAATACTTTAACACTTATCATTAAACTTTGAAAAAATGTCTAGTATCTTTAAGGTGACCTACCTACCTGAGTCCAGTGTTTTCTGCAGCTTTAGGTAATGATGTACTTGTCTGAAGTTAGCTTCACACTGGAGGCAGCTGCACACTCAGCCCGGTCTTTCATCACTGACTCAACATACATTTTCCTGTGGTGAATGGGAGGGAGTTAACAATTCTTCAAATATTACACACTGCTGATTATGACTAAAAGCACATGTAGCTGTAGATACACTTTAAGTGGCATTTATTCACATTGTCAAGGTATATTAATGGCTGTCGTCACTCAGTTTTTGCTGTGAACAGCCCAATGAATTTTGTTTTAATATTTGCTATGTAGGAGATCTACCTGTAGAAACTGAATACAGTGGTGCCCCGAACGCTTCTACTAACGAAATTTTCGGGTAACGAATAAAACCACTGGCCAAATGTGTCCCGGCTACCGGAAATGGTTCAGGTTACAAATTTCGTATTATGGAAAAGATTCAGATTACGACTTGAGAAATTCGGGTTATGAATTTTTTGTAGCACAAAAGACTTAACTTCCAGGTCTATCTCGCTCGAATTAAACGTCAATGTGAACTCTGTGCTGTATATTTGCCTTTTTTCACCTAAAACAATGTTTCATTTTGTTTTTTTCATCATGGGACCTAAGAAAAATGGCGTCTCTGTCTCATCCTCATCCGGTAAGTGTCTTTATAAATCAATAAA
>JAQQAE010010765.1:0-13929 GCA_029823295.1 Pseudamia nigra | reverse complement strand
CGTTTTTTTCTTCTTCATTATGCATTTTTTGGCTCGTGCGACTAACATACCGGAGCGACTTTTCATCCGGAAAATACAGTACCTGTGTTAAAGGGACTTGGATTTTGTCCTGATAAGTAACAAACACATTGACACCACCGTCAGTGTCCATTAATGGTAACGTCAATGTTGGAATGAGGATATACATGGCCACATGTATAGCATATGTATGAACTTGCTGCTAGACACAACCTGTTAATTATGTAATAACCTATACAATCTGCTCCATACTCTGCTATAAATCATTGCAACAGATTTTATGCACCTGAGGCTAAATTCTTAGTGTGCTGAACTTTTATGTTCACTAGCAACTGTCACTGAAATAATTTTCAAGCCCTTCATTCTAGCCAGTGTTTGACAAGGCACATCCATTGTCTATGAGACAACTAGAGTCTTCGATAGAGTCTCCATCCTGCCAACTTTTGGAATAAGTGGTGCAACTGCTTTTCGATAAAGGGCACTACTCATTCTAAAAAAGAAAAGACATGATCATTCAAAAGTGTCTGAACTGATTTACTTGAAGCTTGTTAATTGGCCCCTGTAGAGTCTCACTAGTCAAAAGTTTTAAAACACTCAATTTTTCCAGTTTTCTTGTTGAAATTCAAGCTGTTCAAGTTGAATGAATAGGTTGAAATACTGCAAAGCTAAGTGCTGAATTGCCAGAGGTTTAAAAAAAGTTGATGTTGCCCAAAACTGAAATATAATGTACATTTAAGAATTCTACATAAAGGCCTTTTTCAGGGAACAAGACATGGGTTAAAAACTTAAAGCTGTTCTGCACCAATGGAGGTTGATCAAGACTTGAAAGTTGGTGCAACTAATTCCTATGGGTGTCCCAATTTTTCTTGACCAACCCCCTCTGTCTGCATAAAAGCAGTGTTGGAACACACTGTGATACCACACTCTCATGAGCATTATTTTAACAGTACTGTATTGTACTGCAGAAAGCATTGTGTTAATATAAAAATGGTGAGGAAAAAGGAACAAACAATGAAAGAGACACAGATCATCATAATACATAAATATGTGTTTCCTTCAGAAATTGTGAAGAAAGTCAAAGTGGGAGCACAGTTTCCTTCACCATCAAAAGGCATTCAGAAAGTGGGGGGAACTCTGACAGGAAGATGTCTGAAAGACCCAAAGCCACCATCTTGCTCTTTTGTGTTTGGTGTTGCACCAACTTTCAAGGCTTGATCAACCAGCCTGTCCAACACTTACATTTGTACCATTTCAAGCTATTTGTTGATCTTCAACTGCTTGAATTTCAACAAAAAAGCTGGAAAAATTGAAGTGTTCTAAAACTTAGGTCCAGTAGTGTAAGTGGTACTGCTGCTTTTGAACAGAGTGTGCTACTGGTTGTGACAAGAAAAGACACAATAATTCAAATATTGTCTCAACTAATTTACTTGATACTTGCTGTTTTTACTAATCTCTAGAATCTTATTGTGTCAACTTTTGGGGGGCATAGCACTATTACTTTAGGGATGGGTTGTGTAACAAGAAAGACCCAATTGCTCAAAAGTGGAATCAATTTGAAACTTGAAACTTGACTATAATAGTATTTCCATCCTATAAAGTTTTGCAACATTTTTCTAATTTGTAAAACCCAGTGCTTTGCAGTGTGAGGTGACTGTGTGTAGAAACAAAACTTAGACAGATAGATATTAATAGGAACTGCTCATCATTATTTGGATGGCTGCAGAGCTGAGTCTGTAACTGTTTTAACACCAAGAAAATGAATCAATCTCGAGACTTGGCTGTCTGTCAGAATGCTGTTTAGTAGGGGTGTAGGGGGCTGCAGCCTAACAAAGTACAGTGGTGCCCCGGCTAACGAATTTCAACCGTTCCGGCGTCACGTTCATTGGGCGAATCATTCATTAGCTGAAGCGAGTTTTTCCATAGGAATACATGTAAAATCAATTAATCTGTTCTGGACCCACGACAAACTCCCATATAAAGTATGTATTACACACCCGTATGTGCACATTTATTCATGATTATAATTATTATTTGAAAAGGAAGTTATGTTAATTATCTGAAACGGACTGCATGAAATTAGTTCTAAAAATGATTTTGAATGTATTCTTATCTTGGCTTATGACTTGGCAGTGTGTCAGTGGACACAACATAACTGTAAACACAGCTCCAGACATCGGAGCTGCCGGCTCTAAGCACAGCTCCAGCGTGTTTACGGTTACTGCTGTTAGTTACGGCTAACAACACAGCACTGGCTGTGTTGTTAGCCAGCTTTGGAGTGCCTCTGTTAGCCTGCTACGGAGCGATGTTATCTTACAACAGCAGCGGGCCTTTTCAAGCTGTAAAGCTGGCGGGTAAGTGTTGTATGTGGTTGTAAGTTTTAAGAGGTGATTCGTGTGTACAAGTTGTAAATGTACTGTGTAAGTTTTCGCCAGCTTTACAGCGAATTTTGAGAGTGTTTAAATAAGAGAGAAATGTGAGAAAATGTTAATGCCTGTCTGAGAATAGTGTTTGGTGAGGGGTTTTACAGCCTTAAAACAAATATAATAATTGTAAAAAAATTAAGTTGACTACTTTGCGGATTTCGCCTATTGCGGGTTATTTTTAGAACATAACCCCCGCAATAAACAAGGGACCACTGTAGCGCTAGTATCTGCTGCTTATCGGCAGCCTCGATGTCAGATTTCTTCAACATCTGGTACAAGTAAGAAAAGAACAGACATGCTACCTTGACAACTGTCAGGTTGACAGCTGTGTTGACTGGCAGGTTGCCTGTTCAATCATTTATATCTGTCTGCCACGAATGATGGACTGCTAGCTAGTTTGCCAACATCGTGGACAGCACCTTTAACATGATGCCACTGCCTGAGTGTGGTCACATGACTCCACTTTTGGTGTCATTATGGCTTTAGTAAAAGAGAAACACCAAAGCACAGAGAGATGGAGGTATGAGCAGAGTTTGAGAGTACATCATCATAGCTTATTTTCCATTTTCCTATGGATCCTGCATCAGGTTTGGTATTCTTATTATTTGCAGTGGATGCATTATCATGAACATATTAGCTTTCAACTAAAGCATGTCAGTGAATAACACAAAAAAACATGCTACATTCAAGCACAGATTCTAGGGAATGGAAAGAATTGCCCCCTTTAGTATTTTTAAAAGACAGGCATTTCATAATGATAACTCTTTTGTCTCTAAAAAAATAATGGCAGTTTTGTTGATTGCTGGTTTCATTTTTGTTTATTTCCTGGACTATTTTGTTTAATTCTTTTGAGAATTATTGTGTTCCCTTTGTTTTGTTGTTAGTGCTTACTGTATTTTGCTCAATATGCTGAATTAAATAAGTGAAATCTTATTTACTATATTACTAATTGCGTACATACAGTATGTCTGTTAATTATGAATTTGAAGTGCCATTTTGTGGCTTATTTTACTCATTGTCTTACTTATTTTCTCAATTGTTTTTCTCATTTTAGCTCAGTTTGTTGCTTTGCTAGTTAGTTACTTGTTCATTTCATTCATGTTATTGATTATTAATTTCATTTTTTGTTTCCTGCATAAACTTAGAATGTATTAATAACTTATCAGGAATAGAAAATTACATCAAATCCTAGAGGAGCCAGTGATGTCTGACTAAAACGGGTATATGGCATTTGTAGGTGACATTTTGGAGATTTGAATATTTTACTTGGCCTCTTGCAGATGGTGAAAGTAATTGTGTAATTAAATAAAAGTACACTTTAGAGGTAGTTACATGGGGTAACATTTTATACTTTTACACTACTTTTATCTGCCAGCTTCAGTTTTGAGTAATTGTAGTACATTTCAGTGATTATTTCAATTATTTCTCCAACATTTGAATTACAGTTTTATTGCAAACAAGTGTCTTTTTTTCATTTTTACAGTTTTAAGATGCTTGAGTGTCCTGATACTATATCTAAAATTTGTAAAAATGAAAGGATTAAATCGACAGTGTCACTAGAGTGCGTTTAATGTGATTGCGAATTACTGATACTGATATTTTGCTAAACATTCCTTTGTTGCTGGTTTATGAATTAGCACTTTCTTTCTTTTTTATTTTCCTTTATGACCTGAATCTGTCATCAGTAGCTGTTTTTGTGTGCCAGAGCTGCTTTTTAGTGACGTGGAAAAATTACACATATTCAATAACAAGCTTTTAATCTGTTTTTAAATAACAGGCAAACAAATAAGTGGAACAGATTCATTAATACTGCAGGTGGATGATATTTTTAGGGTGACTGTGTCTGTAGAACAAGCACCCACCAAATGTCACGTCTGTGCACACTAAGCACTTCCTCTGTTTATGTGCCATGTGTTTAGGCACTCAGGAAGTGGTTTCCCTATCTCAGACCTCAGACTCCAGACCTGAGGGACAAACAGACCCTCAAGACGCAGGAAGTGAAATCTGTGAAACCACTGTCAGATAAATGTAGAAGATTTTGGCAACATTTGTAAATACATTTACTTGGCACTTGAGTATTTTCATGATATACTGTATTAATTTATACAGTCACTCTACTGGGCTACAGAGGGTCATGTTGAACTTTTTGTATTCTGTATTTATTTGGTAAGTTACTTATTCAGGTACACAGAGCACCTATGGAAATGAAATTTCTTCAAGAAATGCTAGTCTCTAGATTTTTTTGGTAAAAATATTAAACTGAATGGATTTCTTTTTGCAACAACTCTTATCAAAATATGGTTTGAGAAGGAATTCAAAAGAGGCTATTGACTTAATAGCCTATTTTAATGTAACTGTTGTTTATTGAGTTAAATGTTTAATATTGAAGATATGCATATACATGAAGCTTATGATGGAGTCTGTTTTGTTCTAGGGGTTAACTATTTGTTGATATTGTTACATACCAGTTCTAAGATGACACTGTCTACATCCATGACACAAGGCCTAAATACTGATTTCTATGTAACAGGAAGTCATTCTCACTCCCAAGCTATCCTATTTTGTTGCATGGTCTTGATCACCTGGTGTCTGTTTTTAACTCTCGGAGTACTTAAAGATTTAAAAGTACATGCCAAAAACAATCGTTGGAGACTGCTGCAATGACTGTGTCAGCAAAAGTTTGTGGAAACAAGGGTTGTGTTCCATGTCACACTGTGTTTGGGCATTTAACTTTTCATTTCTTACTTAAATCCCATTCCCGACTGTTTCCCCTTTTCCTAATCAAGTGCTTAAACCTAACCTAACCATGACCTTGGCATCACCTTGATGTGTGGTAGACTTTTATAGTACATGTTGAAATCTTCTGTGCCTTGAAATGTGACTCCCTTACCAAGTAGTAAGTGGTGAGTTACAGAGATTGTGTGGAGATGCAGGACTTGGACCATATGCTCCTTAAATTCTTGTGCCCATTCATGAAACTCGAACACAAGCAAATGTGAATTTTCCATATTAAACCTACACAAAATCAATAAACATATGATTGTTTTTCCATTATAAAACAGGTCTAGAGTATCTGGAGTATCACTCTACGTAGGAACACATACTGGTGCGTTTCATTTAACTTGGCCTAAAACAAGCCATTTTAATTAATTTCTGCATTTTAATGATGTCACAAACACAACGTCGCAAAACTCAGTCAGTCCACGAGAACCACTATCATCAGGACCACCAGAATCATTCTGGACTCTATCTGGGACATCCACATGATGGCAACAACAGATAAAAAGTGTGTCCAGCAGTCACTCATTTAAATGTAAGCAGACAATAAAACAGAGTGTTTGGAAATTGCTGAAAATCTGGAGTTTACACACACGGTACAACAAACAATGTGTGTGGTATTCTAAAACTTAGCAGGTATAATATGTCTCCTTTAACCTTTGTATTTTTCTTTGATTTAGGTCCTAATTTGTAAAGTAGATGCATTAGTTACTTTCTAGTAAATATTCTGAATGTAACATTACAACTTAACCAGAAATCTGCGCACAGCAAAGGAGTCTAAATGATAGAAATCTTTATCAGCAAACAGTCCATGTGGAGGGCAATGGACTTACGTTATATACAGTACAGTGGTATGAAAAAGTGCTTGACCCCTTCCTGATTTCTTACTTTTTGGTATACTTGCAACACTAAAATGTTTCAGATCTTCAAACAAATTAAAATAAGATAACACAAGTAAACACAAAATGCAGTTTTTAAATTAATAAATGTTTTTATTTTTAAGGAAAAAAAAATCAAAACCTACATGGCCCTGTAGGGGTCCAAAATCTGCCGGCTGGGAACCCAGCAGCACTCCTTGGGACCATAATCCTCCAAGTCTACCAGGTACGGGAGACTTTGGCCCCAGCACTGCACATCCAACAACCACCGAATGGAATATGCAGGGTGGTCATCGATCATCAGTGGCACAGATGGGGGTGCAGTGGGTGGGGACAAGGGACTCGAGGAACCTGGCCTTAACTGAGAGACGTGGAAGGTGGGATGGATGTGGAAAGATGACGGGAGTTTCAGGGGGACAGCACAAGGATTGAGGATGGAGTCGATCTCAAAGAGACCAATGAAACGTGGAGCCAACTTCCTCGAGTCCACCTTCAGTGGGAGGTCTTTGGAGTTTAGCTAAACCCTTTGGCCTGGGATATAGGTGGGTGCAGGGGTCCGGAGGAGGTTGGCTTGGTTCTGGATTCAGGCACGGGAGTGGAGCAGAGCCGAGCGGGTCTGCCTCCAGACCCTCTGGCAACAGCGCAAGTAAGCTTGGATAGATGAGATGGCCAGCTTCTATTCCTGATCTGGAAACAGAGGGGGCTGATCGCCAAGGGAACACTAAAATGGAGATAACCCAGTGGATGCATTTGGTAATGAATTATGAGCATACTTAACCCATGGGAGCTGAATGCTCCAGGAGGAGGGGTTGGTGGATGCCATGCACCTGAGTGCGGACTCCAGTTCCTGATTGGCCCTCTCAGTCTGCCCATTTGTCTGTGAATGATAACCGGAGGACAAACTGACAGATGCACCCATAGCATTGCAAAATGATCTCCATACCTGTATGTGAATTGGGGACCTTGGTCCAAGACTATGTCCTGGGGAATCCCATGTAACCGGAAGATGTGTTCAGAATTTCCAAAGGAGGAAGACGAAGCTCTGGCTCAGTCTGGGATGGCAGGTCAAATGAGAGGAGTGAGCCCACTGAAGGACCTGGGAATGGACAGAAGGGGAGACAAACAGGCAATTAGGTGGACCATTACCTGGGTCTGGCTCCTGATTCTGGGCCCCTTTCACTGAGGACTCTATTTCCCAGGTATCTGTGGTGATGAGGCAGGATGGTGGCAGAATGGGCTCCGGGTCCACATCTGACTCCTCTGTTGTGAACTGCCTGGACAGGGCATCTGGCTTCAGATTCCAGGAACCTGGTTGGTAAATGAGGGTGAATTTAAATCAGGTGAAACACAGCACCCACCTGGCTTGTCTGGGCTTCAAATGCTTGGCCTCCTTTATGAATGACAGGTTTAGTCATCTGTCCACATGACGAATGGCTGTTCCACCCCCTCCAGCCAATGACACCACTCCTCCAGCGCCAGCTTCACCGCCAGGAGCTCTAGGTTCCCGATATCATAATTCCTCTCTGAAGGAGACAGCCTACTGGAAAAAAAAAGCACAAGGATGCTTTTTCTGATCCGCTGCTCACTGGGAGAGGACAGCCCCCACTCCTGTATCCGAAGCGTCCACCTCCACAATGAACTGCCAGGCGGGATCAGGATGGACGAGAATGGGCGCTGTTGTGAAGCATCCCTTGAGCCTCCGGAACGTGGCCTCTGCCTCAAGAGACCACTGGAAAAGTCTGACAGTGAAGGTAAGAGCTGTGAGGGGGGCTGCAATCTGATTGTAGTCACGGATGAAGCGTCTGTAAAAATGAGCAAAACCCAAGAAACGCTGCAAGTGTTTGTGTGTGGTGGGTGTGGGCCAGTCAGCCACCGCCCTTACCTTCTCCTGGTCCATCTCCACCTGCCCCTCTGTGACGGTGTAGCCCGGGAAAGAGATCTAGTTCACATGAAAGGCACACTTCTCCGCCTTCACAAACAGTTTGTTCTCTTTGGGGTGTTAAAAGCGGTCTTCCACTCATCCCCTTCTCTGATGCGGACCAAATGGCATGCATTTCGCAGGTCTAATTTCATAAACACAGTGGCACTGTGCAAGGTAACAAATGAAGAGTCGATGAGGGGCAAAGGGTACTTGTTCTTGACTGTGATATTATTGAACCCTCTATAATCTATACAGGGTCGTAACGTAGTATCTGTCTTGCCAACAAAGAAAAAAACAGCACCCACTGGAAAAGACGATGGCCTGATAATTCCTTCCACTAGGGAGTCGTGGATATATTTCTCCATGGCCTCCTGTTCGGGTCTGGACAGGTTGTACAGACAACTGCTAGGCAATGGAGCACCCGGGAGGAGATTGATGGCATCATTGTAAGGATGGTGAGGTGGCAGCGACAGAGCAGCATGTTTGGTAAAGACTGGAGCTAGGTCATGGTAAACCTCTGGTATGGAGGTGAGGTCTGAAGGTTCCTGTGGAGACTGAGGTTCACAGAATGGGGGTGGAGGGGCTGACAATTTGCATGACAATGAAAACTCCAAGAAATTATTTTACCTACAGCCCAGTCCATACGAGGGTTATGCAACCAAGGTAACCCGAGAACAATGGGAGTATGAGGGCAGTCAATCAGGTTTAATTTGATCACTTCATGATTATTACCTGACAAGGGAAGTGTCACTGGATGGGTCTGCCTCTCCACTCAAGCCAGGAGAAGCCTGTTCAAAGCCCTAGCCTCTACTGGTGTTGGTTGTGGCTCAGTCCGGACTCCTGTCTCCCTAGCCACACTGATGTCCAAAAAGCTCTCATCTGCCCTGGAGTCAATCAGCACCTCAACGAAGCGGGAGTTGCAGTTCCAGCAGAAGGCGCCAGGAAGCAAAATACAGGATGGAGAGTGATAAATGTAAAGGCTCACCAGTACCTCCCCTTTAACCGATGAGCTGGCCCATTTGGCGGACTGACTGGACATGTAGAAATGAAGTGGCCCACTTGACCGCAATACAAGGTCAAGGGTCAAGGTCAAATTTATTTATATAGCACATTTATAACAGCTCTTGCTGTGCAAAGTACTTTACATGTTAAAATTTACAATTGAATAAGAGATAAAACAACAAAAGGGTAAAACTACAGCAATGCAAAAACAAAGCTTAAAAAGACAATAAATACAATAAAAACAAATTGAACAAGACTAAAATATACAAAAAAAATATAAAAACAATTAAATCAAATAAGACTAAAATACTGTACAATAACAATCAAAAGCAATCAAAATACAAACAGGAGCCTGCAGAGAATCGTCGATCTCTCCCCTCCCGCATGAGGCGTGTTCAACTGAGCTGCATAGGCTCCGGCTCAGAATAGTCTGAGGAGGCGTGGCCTGTTGTCTGCAATGGTGCTGGAGGGCGTGGGATGGCGGAGGGCAGATGACTGAAGGATCTCTCTCTCTCTCTCCTGCATTCCCGTCACCGGTTATCCACATGAATGGCCAAGGGAATCAGTCCATCCAAAGTGGCTGGGTCATCCCAGGATGCTAACTGGTCCTTCATGGCTTCACGGTAGAGGGTTGTGAAAAGCCGCTTGGAGTGCCTCATCGTTTAAACCGGTGGCTGCTGCGAGGGTCTGGAATTCCACTGCCATCTCCGCCACACTATGCGAACCCTGGCGTAGCTCGTAGATCCGCTTGGCTGCCTCCTTGCCCTGGACTGGGTGATCGAACACTTTAAGCATCTCCTGCATGAAGTCCTGATGAGACGAGCAGAGGGCAGACTGACTCTCTCACGCTGCGGACCCCCATTCTAAGGCTGGTCCTCTCAGCAGACCAAGCAAATATGCAATGCGGGAGTGTTTGGTGGAGTTAGTGAGGGGCTGCTGTCCAAATATGAGGCAACACTCAAACAGAAAGGACCGACAGGAACCCAGATCACACCATACCATTCTGGTGTTGGGAGTGCTGGTTAACAACTCTGGAGAGGAGGAGAGACTGTAGCTGCATGGTGTGGGCTAGGAGCTTCGGGGAGCTGCTGGAGATCTGGAACTAACGGTAGCTGTGCACGGAGACTGCTGATGTTGCCTGACAGTTCTGTCAGAGACTCCATGAGAGAGCCTGCTCATGTTGTCCAAGACGGGAGCCCTGATTGGCAAGAGCCTGACGCATAGCCTCAGTGTTGGCTGGGTCCATGACTTGGGCCAGATCACACTGTTACGATTGCTAGGAAAAGACCCAAGTGCAGAAAACAGAGGCAACATGATATAACTTGATTTATGGAGTTTTATTGGTGACAGGGTGAGGGAGTAAATGATGGAAGGTGAACCAAGGGCTGGATGGAGACAGGCAGACAAATGAGGGGAGCAGGCAGGCAGCAGGGGAACCAGACAGGACCAGAGCAGACAGGAAATGAGCCAAGGGGAAGCCAGGCAGGGTGAGCCACAAGGAGGGAGACAGGGACAGGAGCCAGGAACCAGGAGCTGAGGAGGATGGACAGGACAGGACACAATCAGGTAAGGAGGAATCTTCTCAATAGCAGAAAGTACTCATGAGTAGTTGGAACTTGACTAACAGAAGTTCTGGCAAGGAAGTTCTGGCAACGATCTGGCGAGGAAGTTTTGAAGAAGCTGAGTATTTGTAGCTGAGGTATTTGCAGATGATGAGCAGTTGGTCTGACTTCTGTACACCTGTCTCCACTTCTGCAGTCAAGACAGACACACACAGAGGAAGGGGGGGAGAAGCAGCTATCTGCTGCAGCCTGTGACAGTAAGGCATAATAGTGCAAGTAATGATGCAGTACGGAGTAAGGCATAATAGTGTGGTAGTGATACAGTACGATAGTGATACACTGCAGTAGTGATATACATATAAGGCACAATATTCATGAATAAAAGTGCAGAGCCAGGCACAACAGTGGACGTATAGGTGTGAGAGACTTATTGTAAGGTGCACTGGGGTGGGAAGGTTCAGTGCACAGTGGCATAGAGTCCAGAGCCCTGAGTAGGAGGGGATACATCACCACATACACATTGTACATTGCGCGCAACGCTTCAGGTAAACATCGTTAGATTATGTTTATCTTGCCAACTCTTCCTCCTTTTCTTCCTTCTCTTCTTCTTATTCTTCTACTGCTGTTTTTTCTTCTCCTCCTGTTGTTTTGAAAAACAGTTGGCAACCAAGTGCATTACTGCCCCACTATTCCATTGTCAACCACAGTTTTAAGTCAGTTGTGTCGGTTTCTGACTTGGTTGTGTTCTCACCACGAAAGAACCACTACAGGGATCGAATGGAAGCGAGCCGAGACCACCCCCTCAATCTCGGCTTGCGTGTTTTGTTCCGAATCTGGGAGCCAATGCTGTGTTCACATATGCACAAACAAACTGGTTTTTGGGGTTAAACGCGCCCTGTTCCGGAAGAACTGCTACAAACAATGCAGGTGTAAATACACCCAAAGGCTCATTTCAGTTTTGCTAAAAAACATCTTGATGACTTGATAAAGACTTTTGGGAAAATGCTCTGTGGACTGACGAGATAAAAGTTGAACGTTTTGGAAGGTGTGTGTCCTGTTACATCTAGTGAAAAAGCAACACAGCATTTCAGAAAAGAAACATCATACCAACAGTAAAATATAGTGGTGGTAGTGTGATAGTCTAGGGCTGTTTTGCTTCTTCAGGACCTGGAAGACTTGCTGTGGTACAGTAAATGGAACCATGAATTCTGCTGTCTACCAAAAAATCCTGAATGTCCAGCCATCTGTTTGTGACCTCAAGCTGAAGCGAACTTGGGTTCTGCAGCAGGAAAATGATCCAAAACACACTAGCAAGTCCACCTCTGAATGGCTTCAGAAAAATATAATGAAGACTTTGGAGTGGTCTAGTCAAAGGTCCTGACCTGAATCCGAGATGCTGTGGCATGATCTAAAAAGGCGGTTCATGCTCGAAAACCCTCAAATTTGGCTAAATTACAGCAATTCTGCAAATATGAGTGGGCCAAAATTCCTCCACAGCACTGTAAAAAACTCATTTCCAGTTGTCGCAGGCACTTGATTGCAGTTATTGCTACTAAAGGTGGCCCAATCAATTATTAGATTTAGGGGGCAACCACTTTTTCACACAGGGCCATGTGGGTTTGGATTTTTTTCCCCTTAAGAATAAAAACCTTCATTTAGAAACTGCATTTTGTGTTTACTTGTGTTATCTTTGTCTAATATTTTAATTTGTTTGAAGATTTAGGTGTGATGAATATACAAAATTATGAAATCAGGAAGGAGGCAAACACTTTTTCACAACATTGTATAATGGTAATTAAAATGGCAAGAAGAATTAAAGAATCGTAGCTGGGAGACAGATTGCTTTACACTTGATGTTGCATGTACCTAACTGAAGATTTAGAACTCACATCTGGGAGAAATCTGACTGAATGCTTTCAGAGGCTGTATTATTTATTTATTTATTTGCATTTGTGTGTCAGTGTGAATTTACATGATGGGGGTCTTTTAAAAATCAAATACATAGTTTGATTTTTTTAGAGGCTCAGGAATGAGAAAAGACATTTGGTTAAACGACAAGTCCACATATTTCAAGTCTGTCCTTAAATTAAAGTCAGGTGCCCAAAAGGAGACTGAAACAGCATTTGTTTTATGCAATCTTTTTAAACAGGTAAAAGATCCCTTCATAATACTGTTGAATTTTCAAAACATGCTACAATCTCCCTTAAAAAGAAACTTGTGTCTGTTTTTTCCATAAAATATACTCGACATTGTTATCAAATAATTAGGTTTGCCCCTCCAATCTTGTTAAAAATTCCAGAAAGTTCCAGCTCTACATGTTTTGTGTAAATGCTTGAATAAACATGTAACTGTTGGACACCAGATGTTTCCTATTATTCTAGAAATCGGTGTTTCAGTGTTTGAGCACTGATGCCTCAGGTTTCTTCATTTCACTTGCAGAAATTTCACTCTCAATCACTTCTGGCTCTAAAATATTGGTGATGTCTCAAACTCAGGCAGAGAAACAAAATGAATGCAAAAACATCCTGCTGGTGTCAAACTCGACACTGTAAGACTCAAGACTAAAGTGAAGGAAGTGGGGAAAAATGCTTGTTTCTAATCAAAGGGACACCTTGAACTCCTGAATTAAACATTTATGGAAAACATCCACTGCATGTGTCCAACTCACATAGCTGAAGCAAAGCATAATTTTCTCTTGGATGTTGAACTTTTCATGGAGGAACAAGAGGAATGAATCATAAATAACTGATAAATACGTAGTTTGATTTTTTTTTTTGAGGCTGAGTTAAACTTTAAAATATATGGCTGGCTAAACACTGGTCAAAAAAAGTAGACTGTATTTAATGGGAGTTATGTCTTTATTACTCCTTTACCTTGTCTATATAACACCTGCACAGCAAAATCAAAAGAGTTAGGGTTAGAGTTAAAGAAAAAATATAGTTATTTCAACACTTGTTCAAGTTTAAAGACGTGGATAAAATTGCTGGTACCCCTCTGAAAATGACAGAAGAACCCACAATGGTCATAGAAATAACTTGAATCTGACAAAAGTAATATTAAATAAAAATTATGAAAATTAACCAATGAAAATCAGACATTGCTTTTGAATTTTAGTTCAACAGAATTATTTTGAAAAACAAACTCACAAAAGAGGCCTTGACAAAAATGATGGTACCGCTAGAAAAGACTGAAATAATTTGACCATGAAGACATGTTCAACCTAGGTGTGTCCTCTAATTAACATCACAGGTGTCTTCAAACTTGTAATCAGCCTATTTAAAGGGTGACAAGTATCACTGTGCTGTTTGGTGACATGGTGTGAACCACATTTAACATGGACCAGAAGA
>JAQQAE010010764.1:0-13929 GCA_029823295.1 Pseudamia nigra | reverse complement strand
AAAACATTGTTTCTGAGTGTGAAACATAGTGAATTACACTGGGCTATAAGAACTGAGGGCAAACCTTGTTTTTAGGGAATGAGAGCTGAGGTTGAAATTTTAAACTTTGGTCAAAAACATTAATACATGGAAATTTACAACGCATTAGCATTAAAACAGCATAAAAAATGTGACCGTCTAGATTAAAATTTGTAACAAATGTCAAAAACGGTTCCATATGGTGTCAGAGGGTTAAAAGTACATTCTGTGGTCCAACGATGAGAGCATGCTGAAAGCTGTAACTGACAGCGATAACAACAGCTATGCTTCTTTGACGTATGTCAGAATGACGTACTGAAAAATGAAAAGTTAACTGCATCTGTAATGGTCTTGAGTAGATTGAACTCCAAAGCAACACAAGGCTCAAATAAAGGCTTGGATTCAGATCGGGTGCTTCTCAGGTCTTTTCCTCAGCACCATCACACCAAGCCACATCCTTTAAATATGACATGTGATACAGCATCTGTATCAGCTGTCGACTTACAATATGATCATCTCCATTAAGAGGACTGTTCATGGAGATTTCATTAACATCTAAGTTACAACAACAAACCAGAAAAAGTTTGAATGAAGTATGAAGAAAATATAATTACTTAAATTAAAAAGTTATAAATAAAATGAATAATTTTTAATATTTACTTTGAAGAGGCATCGGAATGGGTTTTGAAATGTGGAGACGTCGAGCTTCTTAATGTGACTTCATCAGATCAGTGTCCATTTCCAACCGCTGTCTGAGTGGTGTTTGTGTCTGTGGTGAACGTGTGATTCAAACAAAAGAATCAAAGGAAAACGGGATGGAAAACAGCGGTGCCTTCCCAAAACAAAGCTGGAACCGGAACCGCTCCATGAATCAGTGTCTCGTCTCTAGAGCCACAGCATCACAGACTCCGAGCTTGATGCTGTGGCTCTGCATCTTTTTGAGGCTGATTATGGATCTGAATGAGTGATGTGAATCTCTGGCTGTTCAAATGTAAATACAGGACATGCATTATTTTAATACGATATGCAGTAGGATTTCCATTGGTTCCACCTGCACAGGGCAGGCAGGAGCTCGCTTGTCTCCTGAAATACATGAACAGAAGGAGTTTCCTCTTAGAGCCATGTTTTCAGGAGGAGTCTTATGATGGGAGGCATGATCAGAACAGACAAAGCGTTTTCTTCTGACGTCATTAACTGAAAAGGCACATGACGTACAGTTCATCCCCAATTTTCCAGGACGCTCATCAGGTCTTTGATGCCGACACATGAGCTCATAAGGCTTTTTGCCACAAAATGTACGAAAACTGTGAAATGATCGTCTCAGTGATGTTGGAGGCAGGCGGCCGCCTACCCTGAGCCGCTGGTTCTGCTGGAGGTTTTTCTCTTCCTTTAAAGGAAGGTTTTCCTCCCTCCTGTCGTCCTCGTCTTGCTCTCGGTGGTTCTGTTGGGTTTACTCTGTGTGCTCACGAGGTCTGAGCCTTTGATTGTGAAGCACCTAGAGATAATCGTCGCTTATGATTTGCCACCATACAAATAAAATTGGATTGAATTGTTCAATTGTACATATAGTGTAGTTCAAGAGACCCATTTCTTTTTAATTCATATTTTCCAGACAGTCTGAACTTTTTTTCTGATTTGGGCTGTAACTAACAGTGCCAATGCCATATATTTTTAATGCACACACATCTGATTGTGCATTTGATCATTTTGCAGAACTAATACAACTTAAGACTAAAGAAACGGTTCTTTTCCAAGTCCTTTTTCTTTTGTGGTTTGTATAATCCAGCTGTGGGTCCCGTTTCCTTCTATATGTCACGTCTTCTTGATAAAAAAAACTTCAGCACAAGACACATGGGTGAATCCTCCGTTAACAAAGGCCACTTCTCAAATACGTTGGTATTTAAGATGGTAAAAAACAATACGGATAAGTGTGTGTCATATCTACTGCCAGGTTAACATTTAATCTTCACTTCTATTGCTTTAATGTGATACATGCTGCTGTTTTAAGGCTTGTAGTGTGTCACTTCTCTATGGTGGAACTGTCTGATTTCAGCCTCTACAGGTGTGTCTGAGTTTGCTAAAGCTACTACATAAAGATACCAAGCAACAGGAAGTTGATGCTAAAACAGTGAAAGTCCTTTAAAGCACTGGATGCATTTAATCCACTGAAACACTAGAGTTTTGATTTTGTTGAACTTTGATTAAGTTTAATTTTACAAATACGTTTAAGTCTGTCTATAAACAGGCTCTTGAGTTAAATCTAACCATTTTGAATAAACAGAGGAAAATTAAAAAAAAAAAAAAACTAAAAACTTCATAAAACATGATCAATTCTACTCAATGAGCAGAAGAAATTACAGTTAAAGACCATGAAGGTAACTGGGATAAAGGCAGGCCACTATTTGAGAATATGCAGTAGTTCCAGATTCCTGTTGGCGGAGGAGTTTGTAGATGGGAGCAGTTACTAGTAGTCAGATTATCCTGTAGGTTTGACTCAAAGGCCTTTCTTTGGGATCCTAAGATTCTACAATTGCAAATTATTAAGACTCTAAAGAATCTTGAGAATCTCGCTGAAATAAACCCACAGTAATGCTCATGACCCATAAAGTCGCAAAGTGTTTCTGCGTTGGGGATGACCTTTCTATCTAAGCAGGAGCAGGTTATGTATGGTCAACCTGCAAAATTAATATTTGAATAGCTCGACGTTGGGTGCGACCTTGTAACGTACTGGAGCGAGACACCACAGTGCTTTACCTCCGTAAACTTAAACCACTTTGACTCTGCATCAGATGTGAAGATGCCACGGTTACGCCTTCACCCTGTTCAGCGACTCGGGATGAATCCCAGCTGCACTCGCTCCCACGTCACTCCTCTGGAGGCTCACCTCATCAACCCGATCGCTAAACTTTTATTTTTAAATCCTATCCGTCGCCTCCGCACAGCAGTCGTCTGTTCATTTGGACAGAGAATCCAAGCCACGCCCCTTCCTGCTTTGACGAGGTCCACGGCGCTGCTTCGCGCACAGCTGACGCCTCAGTATTAGTCATGTGTGAATGATGGGATTGAGTCTGCCGCTCGCCACCGTTAGTTCCCACAAACCAGACGACCGACGGAAGGAAGTGGGCGTGACGGGCTCTGTTCACACTGCCAGCCTAAGTGCCCACTTTTACTGGCCAGATCTGATTTATTTATTTATTTATTTTATTGATATATCACATAACTCTTTAAAATGTGTCATATACATATATCAGAGTCTAGTGTGAACTGCTGATGTTCCTAAACTGACCCCTATGAATTTTGTAGATTTTACTGAGAAGGAACAAGAGGAGAAAAACTGTTAATAATGGCTTAGTGACTTGACTGTTAATGATCAAAAGCTCATTTAAGGAGCAAATCATGAAGCGACAAATCACACCTGTGTCTGAGGTATGAAAACAACGTACAACAGGAGTTTCACTGAAATCAGCCATTCATAGGGTTGTATGGATTATATTGATCTCTGTATGAGTCCGATCAGTGTGTGGGGACGGTCAACAACGAGATGCCATGAATAATATAAAATAAATTCACAATGAAGCATCATATGCACGTGAAAATCACTACATATACTTATTACCTCCTCATAGTCATACTTAGTTTAGGAGAAAGGAGTTGGATTCATCAAAATTTTTATTTTTGCACTTTTTAGACACACTTTCTTTCCGGTCGGTCTCTGATACAGGTTAATTAATTCTGCTTAAAGGATGGTTGATTTCAATCAAACTCTGATTGTATCCTTCTGCTTACGTTACTACGATCAGAGGATTTATCTCTTAACAACTTGCCGTTTAGGTTGAATGTGGGAATATTTGTCTAATTTTACCTCAGTGAGATTTTTACTCCATTAATACGTCCATAAAACTGTCTTGAATATTTGTCCACATGAGCGACCTTTGTCAGCACAGAATTATAACAAATATCGGCAGAGAATGATGTGAAAGTGGCATCAGTTCTGATATAACAGTTCGGATTTAACATGAGCGGATTCCATGTGATTTGTGACGTTCACACTGAAAAAGACAGACCTGGGACACATATGGACAAACTCGTCGGATTTGGGGACACTTGCATTTGCCTTAGATTCTCTGTACAGCGAAGCGTTAGGTTTTCAACCTGCACGAGCCGCAGATGAAGTGGCAGGACACGCGTGAACATAAACACAGGCAGCATCCAGTTCCCAACCGGCTCCCAATTATTTGATGAAATCGGAGCCGTGCTAATTTGATAAGCACATAATAGGATTAATTGGCTTATCCTGAGTCAAAAGGTCTCAATTAGCTGCAGGGCTTTTCCACACGGGGCGGAAACAGAGCGGGAAGAGATAACGAAGCAGTTCCAGTGATTAAAACACACGCCTCATACTCGAATCCCTGCACATCAGGCTTCATACTGGCTTCTCCCCAAAATCCAACCCCCAGACTCACATCTGCTGTTTTTTTTTTTTTTGTTTTGTTTTTAAATCAGAGTCATGTTGTTCTGTTTTTGCACACCACTTGACTCATTAGTGGAATTCTGGTTTTCTCCTGAGGGACCAATAAATTGAACAGAGTCCTTGAAATCACATCACAGCCCAGTGAACATCAGACTAATGTTTAGGAGAAAAATGACTGAAATTTGTCCAGAACTTTTGGTTCTAACATAATGCTGGTTGGAAATGCTTCATTATTTTGCTTCACTGCATACTTGTAAATATGTGTAATTATTAAAAATGATACTGGTTTTTCTGTGAACTGACTTGTTTTTTGCTGACAGCAGCTGTAATATGTTTGCAGATGCAACATATTTGTGTTTCCACATGGGAATCCTGTGACATGCAGCAGCACCACTCAGATCTCTGATCATCACTTTAATCTGTTCATACAGAGAGAATGAAAAAAGGCAATTAACCAATATTCACCATCTAACAATTTTGTTTTTACTTGACAAGAAGCAGTGAGACCTGAGCAGTTTCTAAAAAAATGTGCAGCCTCAGCTCAGTCTAAACCTGTGCGTGTACATGCTTCATAAAAACATACCAGTAATTACAACAATAAATTCACATCTTATGTTTCAAGTTTAGACCCTGGATCTTGTAGAAGACAGCAGTTATTTAAAAAATGCCACAACTGCAAGATGAAGACACATGATGGAGACATGCAACGTGACAAAATATGAGGCATAAGATTGAGATGAGATAAAACCAATGTAACAGATGTAACGAGATGAAAAAGACAAATTATACCTTTTTTATTATTTACATATTGAATTCATTTTATTTTAATGCTTCCTATGCTGACTGTGTAAAAATAAACTGTTCCATAAGACAAACGAATACTGAGCTACAGAGTCCATAAAAGTCAGACAGCAGAATACTGAGTGACTTTTCAAAGTCCTTTCTTTACAGGATATAGTGCCTGTGTGAAAAGTTTATAAGACTGAAGTATGAAAGTGATCAATAATCCTAGTGAGATTCAAGTAAATATATTCAGCCACTTTCAAGCTGGGCATTAAAGTTACCTTTATTTGTCATATATAGCACATATATACAGACACGCATACATGAAATACAGCACCCAGGGAGCATTAAGGAATTTTCTCAAGGCTCCACATTGGTGATGATGATGGTGACCTTCACCTTTACCCAGATCTGCTGCTGGTCTGGGGATTTGACCCGGCAGCCCTCCAGTCACAGGCCTGTTTCTTGGCCACCGCTCCCCTCATGTATGTGTCACATACAAGTGGAATAATTGTAATTTTATCTCACCTACACATCCATTAATTACAAGACATAAGAACCCAAACCCTGCTTCCTTGTGTGAATTTCATGGTGTTCGCCGTCCTGTTTTTCTGGACTGAATCGAGGTCTCGGAGAACTGCTCCATAAACCTGCAGCGCAGCGGATCCAACCAGACCTGCACTTGACACAGATGCAAATCTACTCTCACCCACCTGTGCTCATGTTTGATGGCCATAACTCTAGGAATAGTCAACATATGCCCAAACTGATTTTAAACATTTATCAGTGTGACCTCGACATCGTCCCAGTAACGAGGTCAGCCTGTTTGGTGAGGCTCGCTTCATCTGTTTTCAGGTCAGAGCAGACGGACAGCTGACTGCTCTACACATGCCTCAAGTCTGTCACTGTAGGTAAAAACGTCATTAAAGACCAGGGGGTGCAACCTGTGGCTCCACGGCCATATGTGGCCCTTTAGCCTTTCCGCAGCAGCTCCAGTGCCTCTGTTCACCTCTTCTTTCCTTATCCTTATAAATACACAATGTACGCTGCAATTATTTTTTATTTTGATCAGGTTTTGTTATTTTTAACTCACTTGTAAATCTGCCTCATCATTATTAAAGAAAAAAAAAATCAGCCCAGATGTTTAGGGCCACTGCATCGCTAAATGGGAAAAATACATTCTCCAGACCTTTTGGTTTAATTTAGTTTATTTCTCCTCAGGCTCCTCTTGAGGAAAGAGAATACGTACACAACAACAAGGCAGGACGAAAACAGATTGTTCCAAACAAGAATGAACACAAAAATAGACTAACATAGTCAAAAAATTATTAAGTACAGTGGTATTACGCTGTAAGAGAATTAATCTGTTCCGGCGTGACGGGTTTTCCCCAGAGGAATATATGTACTGTAAATATAATATTAAGCCGTTCCAGAACCCACAAAAACTCCTATATAAAGTATATGTCACACCCATGCATTAATTATTATTATATGAAAAGGAAGTTATGTTAATTATATGAAAAGGAACGCATGAAATTAGTTATAAAAATGATTTAGAATGTATTCTCACCTTGACTTATGACACAGCTGATGCTGTGTGTCGCAGCTCACTGTGTGATGCACGCGTTTTGTAGATTATCGATGTCTAATTATTACAACATTATTATTAATCTTTATTCCAGACACACAGAAGGGTCCATATAAAACAGTGCTTCTCAAATAGTGGGGCGTGTGTGACCCTAGAGAATCTGCCTTTTGTGCTGTACTAGAATTAAGTGTAATTGCGCATCCACTACAGTAGGTGGCAGTGGTGTTCTCATTGTCACTATGGTGTGGGGTTGTTTGCACTGAGCAAACGCTATGAAATGCAGTATAAACCCTCAAGAAACAACACGGAAAAATTTCTAACAGGGATGAAAAAGACTGAGAGACGGAGATAATGAGAAGAAAGAAAAGTCACCCAAACGCTGAGACGAGGGAATATGACGACGCGTGTGACACACACGTCGACACTACGGTGGGAGACGAGGAAAGACCGGTGTGTTTACTGCGTCTAAAAATGCTGGCAGTGGAAAAGCATGAAGCCAAATAAACTAATGCGTCACTTGAAGACATTACATCTCAATCACACTGAGCCGCTGGAGTTTTTTCAGCGAAAACATGCCGAATATTGCCAACAATCCTCCTGCTTTGTGATGCTACTGCAATAAACCAGCGAGCAGTTCCAAGTTCAACTATATTTTTTTCTTTTTTTGTTTACTTTAATATAAGGACAGAATGTAATGCAGAGTTGTACTAATAACAATTTTATAGACTAATGATACTACTTATGGTTAGCGGGGTCGAAATGTTTTCTTCTTCCTCGGGGCCACAACAGAAAATAATTGAGAAGCTCTGATATAAGATATTGTTTGCTGAAGGGCTGAAACGCATAACTGGACAAAGGCGTCTCCAGCATCCATCAGCTCACCAGGTCACATCCACGTTCATCTCAGACAGACACTGGGCCAGGTGGCTGTCACAGTCCATCTGGGTGAACCTGCAGACACACAACACTGTTAGGACGAACAGACCATGCTCAGTGTGATCAACACAAAAATACCAGGATGTTAATATTAATCACTACTAATACTACCAAATGTATACTGAATTCAAATGATTCACTGGCACAGGCAGCAGCAAACTGACACAGCTCTCTGCTTTTTTTCCCCACTTTTATTTCATCATTTTAGGGGAATCTGATCAATTTTGAATTGACATGTAGAGAAAGATTTCCTCTTCGTAGAAAGCACATTAAACTTACCCCGGGGGGAACACCAGCAAACACATGGGGCAGCGCTGCAGCCCTCCTCGTCCTCCTCCACTGAGTTTCTTTTCAGGGTTTTTCTGTAGAGGAGTCCTGGCCTTGTTCATGCTGACCCCTGCACTCTGTTCTTCAGCTCTGCCGTCCTCTCCTCCTCGCCCACAGGATGCTCCTGCTGATGATGGTTGGTCTTCATGACTACGAAGCGATAGCTGTTTTCCATGGGCGACAGCTTGAAGAGACGAGCTCTTGTTGGGATCTGTTTGCACACAGTGAGCAGATGGCGCTCTGCCAGGGGGGTCAGGTACAGCTTTGGTCTGCATTGATGAGTCCGGCTTGGATGAGTAGAAACTCCGAGTTACTGGGCTTGATGGAGACGTCAGAGAGACTGGAGGGGGTTCAGGAAAGGGAGGCACATCTTCACTGAAGTCACACCACCACTGTTCACCTGGAATTTGTGCTGGATGTGTCTAACGTGACATGAAAAGAAGAGTAATACACTCATTACTCTCTGAGCAGCAACTGAACAGAAGATTCTGAAGGACAACACCTTAGTGTTCTGCACCGACTCGACAAAACAGAAATATTATGCTGAGAATTCTAAACCTGGAGAGAAAATATACAAAGATAATATCTCCAGATTGTAGCACTAGAGGCACAAAATTTTGCAAAAATGAAGAGCAACACATGTAATTTGATTAATCCCACAAAGCAATAGAAGATTTTAATTGTTACACATATTACTTCAAATTTATTTTTTATTTGAATGTATTGAGTTTTATTTTACTTATTTGAAATTATTTTACTTATTGGAGAATTTACTGCCAGTATTTTACAGTTTTGTAGTGTTCCCTCACCGTACCAAAAATGAACCGAACTGTCACCTTAAAACCAAGGTCTGCACCAAACCATGAATGTTGGCGTACTGTTACACAGGTAAATAAAATATACAAAAATAAAAGGCCAGTTCTCTGTGTTCAGTTCATTGGCCTGGTCTTCTGTGCCATATGTCACAAGCAAATATGGCAAAGTGTCTTGTGTTTGTTTGTCTTGGAAAATAAAAATATCACGATATTATCAAAACCTCTCATGTATGTTTCCCAGACCTGGGTGGGAGATTTGCTGTTTCAGTTACTTGTTGTGTTTATTAAATGGCTTTGTACATACTGTTGCAGATGGATGTGGAAGATCTGGCACCAGGTCCCGGTGATGCTTGTCCACGTCCAACAAAGCAGCCTTCAATGTAAGGGCCCACAGATGGTCCAGTGCAGGCAGCTGAGGACTGTTCCACCACAGCGCTGCACCACCCACTGACCTGTTCACACACAAAAGATGAGGCTGAGGTACAAAGAATAATGTGTAGAACGGAAAAAAGAAATTCATTCTGAGCAACTGAAGAAACATACGGTTGCAACATTGTGCCCTCATGGAACCAGATGCATCAAAACAAAATTAGACAAGTTCATAAATTTGGGCACCCTTGTCATTTTGTTGATTTGAAAACCTGTAACTATTTAGCACTGATTAGTTGGAACACAAAATTGATTTGGGGAACTTGTTAAGCCTTGAACTTCATAGGTGCATCCAATCATGAGAAGAGATATTTCAGGCAACCGACTTCCAAGTTGTTTTTCTCTGTGACTCTCCTCTGAAGAGTGGCAACATGGAGGCATCAAAACAACTCTCAAATGATCTGAAAACAAAGATTATTCAACATTATGGTTTAGAAGGCTACAAAAAGCTATGACAGAGATTTCAACTGTCAGTGTCCACTGTGAGGAACATAGTGAGGAAATGGAAGAACCACAGGCACAGTTCAGGTTAAGACCAGAAGTGTCAAACAAAGAAAAATATCAGACGCAAAGGATGGTGAGAACGATCAAAGACGACCCACAGACCACCTCCAAAGACATACATCATCTTGCTGCAGATGGTGTCACTGTGTATTGTTCAACAATTCAGCGCAATTTGCACAAGGAAAAGCTGTATGGGAGAGTGATGTGGAAGAAGCTTTTTCTGCACACATGCCACAAACAGAGTCACTTGAAATATGCAAAAGCACATTTGGACAAGCCAGCTTCATTTTGAAATAGGGTGCTGTGGACTGATGAAACGAAAATTGAATTATTTGGTCATAATAAGGGGTGATATGCATGGTGGCGAAAGAACACAGCATTCCAAGAAAAACACGTGCTATTCACAGTAAAATTTGGTGGAGGTTCCATCATACTGTGTGGTTGTGTGGACAGTGCTGGTACTGGGAATGTTGTTAAAGTTGAGGGTCACATGGATTCCACTCAATATCAGCACATTCTTAGGAATAATGTCCAAGAATCAGTAACAAAGTGGAAGTTACAGTGGATATAAAAAGTCTACACCCCCCTATTCAAATGCCAGGTTTTTGTGATGTAAAAAAATTAACACCAAGACAAATAATTTCACAACTTTGTCCACCTTTAATGTGACCTATAAGCTGTACAACGCATTTAAAAAACAAACTGAAACCTTTAAAGGGGAAAAATAAAAAACTTAAAATAACCTGGTTACATAAATATGCACACCCTTAAACTAGTACTTTCTTACAGCACCTTTGGCTTTTATTCCAGCACTCAGTCTTTTTGGGTAGGCGTCCTAACACAAGTTTGCATGTTTTGTAAGCAGTAATGGTCCAAAATACCTTTATCCTGAATCCAGACATTTAGAGGTTATAGGAAGCACCCAGAGGCTGTTATTTTTGCCCAAGTAGGCTCTACTAAATATTGATGCAATTTTTCTGTTGGGGTGCCCAAATTTATGCACCCGTCTGATTTTGTTTTGATGCACATTGGACATTTTCTGTTCATTCAATAAACCTCATTTCACAGCTGAAATATTATTGTGTCCATCAGTTATTTCATAGATGAGAATGAAATTGATAATCCAAACACCTACTCATTTATAAATGAAAATAATAGAAATTGTCAGGGGTGCCAAAACTTTTTTCGTACCACTGTATATGCTACAGTTTACACACACTGAACCTTGAACAGACAAATACACTGTCTAGATTTTCCACACAAGTTGGGAACTGACTGGGAATTGATTTCATACACTTAGAATTAAAGTGTCAGCCTAAATACATGATATAAGAAAGAAAAAAACTATTATTTTATTAATGTATATCATTTGATTTTCAGTTTTACACTCGTAGAGAAGATGGGTTAGTAACTGTCTTTTTAAAAGTATTTTTAGGTGCAAGTATGTTCTTTGGTTTTCACATTGAAGCTGTGAGCGCGGACCGTTGTCAGACTGTCCACGACTCCTTCACGAGCACAATGTGAGCACGCGCACTCACCGTTCGTCACTGCACGTTACCGTCCTCTGACTCTTCTTCAGTGTTTCCTTTGAAAGTATTCCCAGCTGCACATCTTCTACAGATGATTTCTTCCGTTTAAGTTTTAATTTGGGGTAATTTTCGGCCATGTTTCTTTTCAACAACAGACTCCAAACTTCGCGGTCGCATGAGGATTCGAGGCACTTCCTCATACCGGGAACTTGACGTCATGTGTTTCTGTCCAATCAGGAAATGACTTGGTAAAGCGCTCTCCTCGACGCATGCGCGAACACACTGCAGCAAAATTTTCTCTGCCTATTTACTGTTTGGTGATAAATATCTGCTTCACTTTTTATAGACAAACTGTGAGGAATGAGCTTTGCCTCGAAAACATGATTAAGTATAGTGTCTTTTCTAAATGCTAATACATAACAAATCCAGCATTTTCAAAGTTTATACTTTTCAAAGTTTAGTTACAAAGTTTATAGTTTAAAAAGTTTATACTAAATGATATACAAACCGATACAAACTGTACACAGTGATGCTTACTTGATGCATGATTATTTGACATGTTGCATTACTGATGCACTGAACATGTAGGCGTGTCATTTAAACGAATGATCATGTTCAGTATTTTACAGTGAATAAAGCAACTATTAAAATAAAAATCAAATTTTGATGTGATCAGAAGTACAATCTTAGAAACCAGGGATGGAAACAGTCATTTAATCTATGAAACCCAGGAGGAAAAAAAACCCTGCAGGCATTAACAGCACTGGATTTCAGACGTCACAAATAACCTGTTGTAACGTGTCAACGCCTTCTTCATCCAATCTGCACCAAACTTTACATGTAGGTTAAAGGTCCCTGAACACACCATATAACAATAATATAACTCAGTTATAATAAACTTTATATGTGAAAGGAAGTTGCCCTTGGCTTGCTCTCGGTAGTTCTGTTGGGTTTACGCTCTGTATATAGTCATGTGAAGCGCCTAGAGATAATCAGCGATTATGATTGGTGCTGTATAAATAAAAATTGAATTGAATTGAATGTAGGAAAAAGGTCCCTGAACGCACCCCATGGCAATAATCCATCTTAGTTATAATAAACTTTACATGTAGGATAAAGGTCCCCGAACGCAACCCTATGACAATAATGTAATAATGCAAAAAAGCGCCACCTTTAAATAAGTAAAATGCTGTATCTCAGCTCCACTTGATCAGATCTGTCTGAAATGTCACATGTGTGATAAGCGTCCATGTCTAAGCACACGTGTACAACAACATTTAAGATAAGTCACAACGCCACCTGATAGGAAGAGGAAGTCAGCCTTGTGGGACCGATCTCATCTTATTGACGTGGAATTTGCGGGGTGTGTTCTGCAGGTGGCACGACAGCAGAGAGACACTGGGCTGCGTCCGGATGCTGCTGCGTGAGGGTGTGAGGGCCCATTTGATGCTGCTTGCAGCTTCAATTATTTTTACAGATATTTTTTGGTTAAATTTCTTTCTTGCATTGTTAATTTTCAGGAATATACTACCGGTACTTACTTTTACTTCTACTCATTGTTCAGTTTTTGTTGCTGGTCAAAGAATAACAGTTTGTTTGAACAACATCCTTGGTGGGGGTCTGCGCTCTCTGAATGCCTCTAGATATATTAGCAGTTGATCTTCCATGACATGAAGTTGGTCGCCTTTTAAATTTTGCTGGGGAGGTGGTGGATATCACTAACTATGTCTGCTTGTTTTAAGTTTCTGGTTTCCATATTACTTGTGTGTTGTGCACTTCTACACATGACTCATCTGTTGCCTGTAAGTTTGTGTTTGTTGTCTGTCAGCAGCAGAGGTGGCAGTACTCAAGTATTTTTATTCCTTCACGTGTAGTTGAGTAGTTTTTCTGAAAAACAAATTGCTCCTGAGAGTGGTTGTTTTGCAGAATACTTTTTACTCTTACTCAGTTACATTTGTGATGAAAAAATAACTTCTACTCAGTTACATTTTCTTCCACCTCAGTGAGCAGGAGTAAAAAAACATGATCAATTTAAAATTAACAAAACAATCCAGTAAACCAACAAAACAAACATGGCAAATAAAATGAGCAAAAGTGATTTAAAAAATCAAGTTTAAAAAAAATGAATAAAATACCTGTTTTAAAGCTATAATTAATTTTATGTTATTAAGTTACTCAGTACCTCAGTAGTATTTTTATGAGATGCCCTTTCACTTTTACTCAAGTACTGGTTTTTTATGAGGACTTCTACTTCTGCTTGAGTCATTATAATTATAAAGTAAGAATATTCTTACTTGAGTACTCTTTCTGTGTACTCTATACACCACAAGTCAGCAGTGACACAATCAATTTGTCAAAAACTTCTCTTTTCTTTTATTATTATGTTGAAATAATAGATTGGATAATCAAATCTGGGCAAAGTAATTGAGGAAATGGACAAAGTTTAACAAAATAATTCTTCTTCTTTTCCTTTCGGCTGTTCCCTTCAGGGGTCGCCACAGCGAATCATCTGCCTCCATCTCACCCTGT
>JAQQAE010010763.1:0-13929 GCA_029823295.1 Pseudamia nigra | reverse complement strand
GTCTTTTCCTCAGTGCCACTGTTTCTAAACCATACAACATCGCTGGCCTCACCACCGTCTTGTACACTTTTCCTTTCGTTCTTGCCGATTCCCTCCTATCACACCCTCCTATTTGCAAATCAGTGTATTCTGCCTTTATTTACACTTTATTTACACTTTATTTACATCCCAACTTTTTTGGAATTGGGAATGTACATGTAAATATGCCAGATTGTAGCCAAAGCTACATCTGTAGTCCCTTTGTAGGTTGATGGTAAAAAAAAACATATGTAATACATGTGTGGCCTCAAACAATAAAACATCTATAATAAACATTCATAAACACAAATCCATGCACAAATTGCACCCATTATCCATCAATACTGTAGAGAGGGAGTTAAACATGTAATTTATATGAAGTCATATGTTCAGATGCCCCTTAAAAGCTGCCAAACTGGGGGATCATCTGAAGGAGCGGGTGGACTGATGCACAGAAACGTCACAGTTATGTCTGGCGGCTGCTGAGGTTACATTCAGTGCCATTTCATGACTGACTTTATACACCACACAGAGCATTTTGAAATTTTCTTGTTATCAAAGCTTTTGTGGAGCTTAAGTCTATGGCAACGTTAGGGCTCTAAAATATTAGAGACAGCATTGGGGAAGGTAGATACTGGGGAAATTGATACGGCCTCTTCCGAAGGCTGCTTCCTTCTGCTACTCGCTGGCAAGGGAAGCATCTCATTCCTCAGCCAAAGACATTTTGCAAATATTAGCTATATGTATTAACCACCTAAGTGTATATAGTTTGAGATGCTTGCCAGCTATTTGTCACACAGCCAGGTGGGCAGGCGACCTAATGCAGTTACACTGAGGAATGATGCCAATGCAGTAGCTCTGGTAGAAAAATAGAGGATCTGGGCATTGAGTGACTTAGTGTTGTTCATGAATGGCATTTTTGTTTGCCATGATAAACAGTGACAACACAGGCAGAATAAAAGCTACAGGTTATGAACAGAGGTGGGTGATACTCATGTGCATTTACTCACTTACAACATGTACCCGTGGAATATTTTTCAAAAGTTTGAGAGCAGTTGTTTTACGAAGCACCTTTTACTTGTACCCACCTACATTTATTGTGGGAAAAAAAATAATATTTTGACTCGGTTTTATTTGGCCAAACCTCAATGAGTGGGAGTGGAATGAAAGGATGTGAAAAAGAAGCGTTGAGATGCAACAATGAGCACAAAATTGACAAAATGAGCAAGAAAATTACCTAAAATGACCGAAATAATCAAGAAAATTAACAAAATAAACAAGTAAAGCAACCAAGTGAACAATATAATCAAGTAAATTTGCCAAAATATCAAAAATCAACTCTATTAACAAATATGAACAAAATAATTAAGTAAATTGAGGAAAAAATGGCACAAAGTAAACACAGATCAACAAGACAATTAACAAAACAAATTAAAAATGAAACAAAAAACACAACAAAATTAGCAAAAGCAGAAACACAAGAGTCAAGTAAATGAATAAAAATTGAGCAACAGAATCAGCAAAATGAGCAAAACAGTCAAGTAAATTAAAGTAGGAACAAAAATCACCAATAAGACAGAACAAAAAAATTAACAAAATATATAACAAAATGAGCAAAATTGATCAAAATACTGAAATGAATATATCCCGCCCTCCACCAAAACACTGACTGCTCCCGCCGGGATCAACACACTCCACGTGTTACATCCCCATATATGTCAGGTGCACATGAGATGAAATAATAGTAGTAATAATGTTATAAATTGCAATAGTAACAATGAAAACAACAACGGAGACGACCGTGTTCAACTCTGTCCCCAATCAGCAAACACGGGTCCGTTTCATTGTTTCAGTCAAATTTAACTCATGTGCTTCATTTTAAAAGTCATTCAAAGTACGTGAAGTCTGACATACTCGGATAAAATGTAATTTGTGGTTCAGCTCCTCCTTGTTTTTATTTATTATTTTGGCTTGGATGGAAGGCACACATTAATGATGATGTCATGACTAATCGATGTTAACTGGCCCGACTAATTGACCTCAAAAATCACTTAAAATGCCCATCCCAACAAAAAAACACTACCTCCTTGGCAGAAGTAATACATAACATAAGATCATCTGAGCTTTAGTAACAGAGCGAGACGTGACAGCAGAGAGTGGAGACTCAAAATACATCTCCACTTTTATGGCAAATGTCAAGTTTGAATACATAAGAGCGAGTCATGGACGCGTACGTAGCATCATACACAGCCCGACCCCATCTTCTGCTTTTCCTATGCTGGGTGTTAGACACATTAAAGACATATAGACATCTGTTAGATGTTTAATCACCTTAAAGCTGTAGGAGCTGAAATCACACAGGAACGATGCCAGGATTTGAAAATACACACCTTCCGTCTGCAAAAAACATACACAAATACAGATGAACCTGATATCATTTTACAACTGCAGTATATGGGAACGTGAATACACTTCTCCTAGCTTCCGTGTTGAGTCATCGCTGTGAAAATCCCAACAGAGATTGGTCAGCGGCGCTGTCAGTATCACAGCAGTCTGAAAACACATTTGATTTGGATAATGATGTTTCAAATTTTAAACAGAAGCTCCTGAAATGGGTAGAATTACAAAGTATTCATAGCGCTTCACTTTTTCCACAATTTTTTAATGTCACAGGCTTATTCCAAAATGGATTAAATTCATTTCGTCCCTCAAAATTCTTCACACAACACCCCGTAATGACAATGTGAAAAGAGTTTTTTGAAATTGCTGCATGGTGCCACCACCATGCTTCACTTTAGGGATGGTTTTCTCCAAACCTGGCATTCACTCCAAAGAGTTCACTTTTGTCTCGTCAGACCAGAGAATTGTGTTTCTCATGGTCTAACATGATTACATAATCCAGTCGAGTCAACAGAAGGGAAAAAAAACACGCCTTGGATTCTATGACCTGGACGACTGAGACAAAAACATAAATATAATATAGTCACTGCTGGGATCATAATGATGTCTGAGTAGGAATTTGTTGTGTCTTTGTCTGTGTATGTGTGTGTGTGTATGACAGTATAAAATCATACATTTTTATATTAAATTAGTTGTTTTATGCACAAAGAAAGGGGTAGGAGGAAAAAATGTAAAAAAAAGGCAATTAAAAAAATAAAATAAACTTAAAATGGTTCAAAAATGGTTTGCAGTTGTCCTCAAAGGACGGTACGTCGTTTCAGTGCAGCGCGGTGAATTTGGCCATGGCTATATATTCTATGATGAGATTTGTCCATTGCATTTTGCGATCGGTGATATATGTCCTGTGAACAACTTTGTATTGTATAAATTTTGGATTAGTATTGCTGGTCCTTCTGAATGTCTTCCTGCAGATTTCTGTCCAGAAGCCAGACGTAGAGGAGATGGCGAGATCCTAACTCCTATCCGTGGTACATTTCATTTTATATAATTTGGATGTTTGTTTCTCGTGGTTTGTGAGATTGATCATATCTTCCACTAACATGGGTGGATTATTTATGTTGAAAAGCAACAATCCTCCAGAAACGCAGAAAACAAAGGGTCTGACTTTCAGCATTTCTGTTGGATTCAGAGATGACTGACTGAAAGCGGTCAGACAGACGACAACAGCCCACACCATAAGAAAAAAATTAGGCACATAGACATGAGGTTTGTCTTACACGGAGAAATTACACTTTGTGCTAAAACTCTGTTAACTATGACTTTGAAAGTGACGTCTTGTAGCGGCTCTTAGCTCAAACACCAGCTCCTCATACGTCCATCGACCACCGTGAACGTGCACTTTGACGGCTGATGAGCGCGCTTACACAAGTGCATGTGCTCTTCTGCAATTTAGACTAACAGCTGAAATATTTTGTGAATGGCATATGATCAACCAGTCGATTGTAATTTATATTTTGGGCACCCCTGGTGTACAGGTATTTAAGGTTTACTAGGATCCTGTGATTTACTGTGATGAATATGACTTGTGATGTCACAAATCACACAGATTTTATTTTACATAAACTTACACTTTATATCAGCCCCGAAAACCAGAATTAATTTATACTTAATTATGATAAGCATAAATGCTTGAAAACTACGGTTGCTGTAATCCCCTCACCGTGGGCCTATCCTGTTCTTGGTCTTGACCCCTCAAATGCTGGGTCTTGGCTGAGTTTAGATGTGTGTTTTTCCGTGTAATTCAGCCCATAACCTGCTTCACAGACATAGACCCATTTTAGTACAGAGCGACTGGAGACAGCTATGTAATTGGAGTCACCGCTGTTGTACAGATTAGCCCCATAACGCTGCATAGAGCTATATTCACTGTCCAAACATGGGCAGAGATAGATCACTATTGTATGACAAAAATCTTACACTGGGGTCATGAACATTTTTCAAAGACAGACAGATTTGATAATGTGAAGATGCAAGTTGCAGACAAATGCACTGTTCTACAACAATTTCTGGAGCTATTGTCATTTCTTTAAATGCCAGTGCAACTATAAATGTAAGGAACTCTGGTATAAAGCGGTCTCTGCAGAACAATTAAGCCTTTCTTGAACATCTGGAGAGTGAAAGAACATAATGAGGAAGCGGTGAGCAATTAAAACTTGCGTGAATCTGGTGAAATATCTTATTATGGGTAATGAAAAATTGTCTGTAAGCAATTAAGCTCAAAACATTTGGAAGTTTTACATAAAATAAAATACAAATCTACAAAACACCATCAGGTGTAGGCAAATTCAGGTTCTTTACCTGATAAAACAAGAAGCGTTGAATCAAGTTTTGAAACTGACTGTGACCTTTTTCTGTGAAGGTATTTGGAATCAGCATAATCAATAACGCAGAGGTTTATCACATTTAAAAACCTTACTACAGAGTAGCTGGAAATGTATGTAGGTCAAAGTGCAATAATTTCAAAGCCTACTGATCATCAAGGTCGAGGTCACTGATCTGACGCCTCACAGTCCGTTTACTGACTACATTCATAAATCCATCAATTCCGATACGACGGTTCAGACTCAGGTTGCAATGTGAAACGCTGCGTATCCGATTTAAAATGATCAGATTCTACGTGGTTTGGGACGTTCATATCACCAAGAAAAAAAATCTGATTTGTGCCACGTGAGCCCACAGTGTGAACGTAGCCAAAGTCATTTGATTAGTAAAAGGTGTGCTGGCATTTTACCCACATATTCAAATTTGATATCTCCAGATATAGTAGTTTGGTATTATAGAACAAAATAGATTTTGATTATTTATTAATGCTGTGACCTAATGAATGTACAAATTAGGTGGTGGTTTCCATAGTAACCCTTCCCCCTACCCTGACTACCCATGTGCCAAGTTTGGTTACATGGATTTTCAAATGTTCACATGGACACGTGTCCACACAAATGCAGCTCTATTACATAATGCACACTTGCATGCAATTTTATGCATATTAAGTCAAAATCCTCACTGTCTATTGTTTTGCTTTGCTTTTGCCTTAATTCTTTCATTACTAGAAATTTAACGTCACCTTTTTCCTCTCCATGAAAGGGTTACGTAATCAATAGTTTCTGTCCACTGCGTAACGAAATGCATTTATTTTGTAATGACTGTAGAATTTTCAAAAGCAGAATAAAACCAGGTTTCAAACAACGAACATTTGCACTTACTAGAGGAGATGTACTGTGAGAAATTAGGTTTCATGTCTCCAGCTGTAGTGAAGCCATTGCGAAGGCTGTATAAATGAGTTTTAAAAGTCCCACTTGAAGGGAGAAAAAACACACAGATCCTTTTCAGTTAACTCGCCTGAAAAAAAAGTATTTCTGGATATTTGTGATTCCGCAACCAGGTAGTTCGTTCACGAAGCCCACCGACACCGAATACTTAGCCACTCAGTCTACACAACGGTATCCATGGGGAAGACAGGAAATGGGCGTGGTCAACGGGAACTCATTTACATTTAAATAACACTGCAGCAGCCTGTTTGAAGGGTCTCTGTGGGATTTTGAGCTTAAATTGAAAATAAACATTCTGGGGACATATGGGAGTTAAAAGGGCGACTGTTTGCTTCATTTAAACTGGACAAAGAAGAAATACAGGCCAAAAGATATATATAAAACTTCAGATGGTCATTATTTGAGGAAACATAGTTCTGTTTGACGGTGCAGGTGGGACATAAATGATACTTTTTATAAGAGACGCTGTGGACCATGTAAAGTCTGAACTCAAGCAATGAGCTTGTCTTACATCTTATAAAAGTGTCTTTTCTTTATGTATTGTTTCATCTTTTTCGAAGGTACAATGTCTTTCTGCATATTTCATGTGCTGCGTCGTATTTTGTCTTTTGTATGTGATGTCTTCTGTGCATCTCTTACAACATTTGGTCTTCCTGCGCCTGATGGATATTTCATTGGTAAATTCATTTTTTTAATATCCATCTGGTTTCTCAGTGTTGACTCGGGGCCAAAACGCTGCCTTTAAAATGGAATAAAACACAAGTTGTGGACATTGACTGATATAAAGACTGTTATTCCAGGAGCATTTTGGCCACATCGCCAGCTCAATTCATCATTGTCTTTTTTAATATATACAACTCTGTTTGCTTCTCTAGTAAATGCAGAAGGTTGTTATGAATATGCAACATGAACTTCTCCAGTCCTTCTGCATCTTGGCTGTTTTAACCTCTTACAACTGTTGTTGCTGCAAAGCCACCGCCTTGAAGCTCCTGTTAATGGACGTCATGACTTTGGAAACTTAATATTTGGTGAATTTGCATTGTTCGAGGCTGTATTTCATGACCACCCTTCAGACCCGTCAAAATCAGCCTACACCCGAGATTAAAAAATGAATGGAGAGACATCTGGTTTCTCCTTGAGACAGGAGAATTCTCTTTTCATTGTCATTTTATTCATTTAAAGCCTTGGAAACACATTGACCTCTGACCCCTGTTTTCAGTGGATGGTGCAGAGGTACATACTGAAAATGTACAGGAAGCAATAAATGAAGAATATATGTGCTTTTTCAGTTAAATAGACGTCAACAATGCAATGAGTGGTTGACACTGAAATGGGAAAAATATTAAAAATAAAAAAAAACAACCCTGCACAAAAAGATTTCTAAAATTGTACATCCATATTGAATACATCCAAACTGTGAAAGACAAACTAAAATATGAAAGATTTTTATTAGCTAATATAAAGTTCCATGCATGTTTTTTTTACACTTGAAATGAAAATATGTATATTGAATCTCACAAATGAGGGGATACGAGGTTCAATGAATCCCTGGACAACATCCTTTGAACCAGTAAATATGCTTGAGGTAACTGGTCCAAAAATATGTTTTATTTACGGTAAAGACAGTGCTGTATCTTCATAACCTGGCAGACTGTTCCCCAAGGATGAAGCCACTTTCTCTAAAACTGGAGTAAGTTTGCAAATGAGCAGTGTGACACAGATCTGAGCCTTTGGAGAAATGCTCTCTGGTTAGATGAGAAAGTCGTAAGAACAGAGCTCCTTGGCCGGAACGATGCCCTTTATGTATGAACGATGACTTTGATGACGTATACAACAACATCTGAACTGTGAAGCACAGGGGTGGCAGCGTCATGTCTTCCCAAAATGGCTTAAGGGCTGCAAAGTAAATGTTTTGTAGCAGCATCGCAAAGGCCTGACCTTAATTCAATAGAACATTTGTGTGCCAAAAAACAGGTTCGTGCAAGAGCACACCTAAACCCGTCTTGGTGGCATGAAATCCATCAGAAGAGACAAAAGTTTGATTTCAATTTTCCCATCTAAAGGATCCAAAATGGAAACAAATAAGGTTCTGGGAGCTCTAAGAATTATGTTAAAGTATCAAAAGTCTGACTCAAGGGAGGAAAGCCACATGTTGGATTTGTGGATATTTCTGATGTCACAGTTTATAAAATCGCTGTCCTGTCATTCTGGCAGAAAGAGCAAGTGAGTCTACGTGGCACAGTCAGGAAATGGGTGTGGTCAACAGTAGGCTTTTACCATTTAAAGATCCGTAGGCGTAGGTTTAGGGGAAAATACTGACATACTCATGTGACACACACGTCGGAGGATGTGGGCATGGTTTGTTAAACTCACTCTCGTCAGGGTAATATGTTGGGTGGAACAAAGTTAATTTAAACAGCTGTGTGAACGCGGGACAAAGGAGAATGACACAGGAGAAACGCAGCTGTCGAAGACAGGATTCAGACACAGATTCAGAACTGAGGACTCAGACACACAAAGAGAGTTTCTGACGCGCTAGCAGCTCGTCTCAGGCAACAGAGCTGAAAGGACCTACATTACCCAGCGACCGAGTCGTCAGAAGTACGAGGCGGACCGCCGGAGACGGAACCTGTGGACCGCTCATCGGAACCAGATCCAGCCGTGATGGTGAGTTTTGCAAAACCACACCTGCTTC
This sequence comes from Pseudamia nigra, assembly GCA_029823295.1. NCBI lineage: Eukaryota > Metazoa > Chordata > Actinopteri > Kurtiformes > Apogonidae > Pseudamia > Pseudamia nigra. Next base: position 5,487 of record JAQQAE010010763.1, on the reverse strand, counting down.
CTCCGATAGGACAGGACAAAACCACGCCACCCAGGGCTAGTATAAACCATAACTCAAGTCCTGAACACATGTAGGGTTCGATGAGGCTTCGTTATGGGGATTTACCTTGGTGGCTTAGCAAACAGGTTCGGGCTTAGGTGTCCGGGAATGGAATCATAACATATGCAAGCTAACCGAGAGGTTTGGAACCCCAATTCAAAACATGTTTGGAGGCTGTGTAAAATGCAAATAAAAACAAATCACAGTGATTTGCAAAACTCATCAAGCCATATTTTATTCTCAACAGAACACAAATAACATATCAGATGTTGAAAATGTTACGGTTTCATAGAAAATTTTAGTTCATTTTGAATTTGATGGCAGCAACACAACTCAAAAAACTTAGAACAGGGTCATCAAAAGGTTGTAAAATTTATTAGATGGGCAGAGGTTCATCAATCTGTGTTAAACTGCATCTAAAAGTTGTGATTTCAAAAAAATGTTCCTCAACATAAAATTGTGAATTTGAAGATCCCACCATCTACAGTGTATATCATACCTGTTCTGATTTTGGTGAAAATTGTTGTAACTGCCCACTTTTGTCAATAAATGCTCTGATTGTTTGCATAACAGGTCACTCCCAAGATGACCCGGGCTCATATTCTGTTCAACGATGACGTTTACGTGGACAATTTTTGAGAGAGGAAATCAGGAATTTTGGTTGTTGTGTCTTGGGTTGGAACCATTTTAGCTCGACTATGGTTGGTTGGTTGTTTCCTGATGTTTTAAGACTTAAATGTAGTCTTGACAACATAAAAAAGGCAAAAAGACGAAAACCATGTGAAAGATGCAAAATGATTTAAAAAATTAAGAGACAGAAAAAGACAAAATACTTATTTTCTCTCTAATGTGTGGTTTTTAAAAATGTCATCCATTTAGACTATTTTCATTTAATGCTATTAAGGCCAGTGTCATGAACACAACCTGACTTTTAATTGTTACAGGGACAAAAGAAAAGTAAATCACCATCACTACAAATTAAAATATGCACTCAAAGCATTTAACAACACATTGCTCTATTTTTGGTACAATTTGGAAGAGCTTTTCTCAGTGAATAATTTGGGATTTGGTCAGACCTAACTGATTATTGTGAGTAGTCCTGTGCCTCAAAACGCACTTCTGGGATAGAACTCACCATGCCTAACTCCTCTGTTAAACACACCCAACCCTATAAAAACACCACAGCTTTGGAGAAAATGACGTCTGGAAGAATGCCACAACTGGGGCAACCTGACCGAGATCGTGTCATTGGAATGCTGGAGGCAGAGCGGACAACCAGACAGGTTGCCACACCGATAAATGTCCGTCAATCCACAACAGTGCCCTTAAACCAGCCTTGTTTGTCCGCGACCTGGTCGACCACGTGTAACAGCCAGAAACCAGGAGTCGTACATGTTTATCTTCCACCTCAGAAACACATTCTGACCCACCATCGATACAGCAGGAGAGACAACTGGCACAGATATAAGCATCAGTAACATTATTTTACTTCAACAATATATGGTGCTTATGTTTCTTGACATTTATTGGTCCTTTTTTATGTGTAGCTCACTAAGTGAGGACATTTATTAAAAACTAATGAGGAATGATATACGGGTGGTCATTTGCATACAACGCAACGTGTACCAAATCAATATTGCTGTGCATTATTTAAGCCTTTAGGGTTATAATACATGTATTATGATGAAATAATTATCAGTTTATTGATAAATATCCTTCATGTGTCAAACATTTAATGAAATGTAGGTCTCCAAATAAATACTAAATAAAATAAACAGGGGGAATTTACTTCAAACTGCTTTTTAAAATAACATTTGCATATACAGTACATGGCTGCATATACATCACAGTCCTGTGCACTCACATTTTTATTGCATGCACCATGAAACATACATGCCGGCTGACACACACACACACACACACGGAGTTGTCACGGCGCAGTGTAAAATCAGAGGGGTTGTTAATGGAGGCGGACAGCTTGGCTGCTGTTTCATTAAAGTGCAGAGGAAATGCAGATCCGTGTCCTGCAGGATGCTGGGAATTGGATCAGCTTCCTTCTGTCTGCTGAATTTGAAACACATACCAGCAGGGATTAGACAGCCTTTACCGCTGTACAGTGACTTTCTAATGGCCATCCACAGGAAATATTTACTCACTGTCTCGCATGTGTTGATATGCCCATCAGGAGGCCAGACGTGTCCCCTGGCCAGATCGCTTTATTTAGCTGCCAGCGATGTGGCAACCTCCAGTGTACGTTCCTTATTTAAATGATACATGTGGCCCTGTGGAGCTTTGCTTGTTCTTTTCTGATTGTCACAGGTATGGGTTATGTTCGCAGGAAGCTGATGTAAAGGGAATACTTTGAAGTCTGCATTGTGCAAGGTTACTGACTTCAAATGATGAACATGTTTGCTGGCTAACATCCTTCAACCGCTATTTTTAGTGTCTTACTTCTGCATTTTTCCAAAGTCTTTATGCAAACCGCTCATATGGAGGATAATCTCAAACCAACTATCAACATCCCAATATCACTGGAATTTGGGTTTGAGCATGTGCATGTATTATTTAACTCTATGCTTCATCTTATGAGTCACATAACATGCTTATGTATTTTATTGTGTTGATCTGAAGGATAATCAACATGATGAACAAAATTATCCTCAAAAGCACCAAAACCAACAAAAGGATAGAAAAAAATATACCAAAATTAATACATCGACGACAAAACTCTCATTATTAGTGTGACGGAGATTTTTTAGAGCCTTAAAAGTCAGCGGTACAGTACATATTACCATAAAATCATGAGTTTAAATGGTTTTATTGAGGCAAATAAATACACACTTGGATGTAGATAATCACCCCGTCCCTCCTTAAATCTACGTCTTTGCTACTAACATTAAAAATACACAAATGGAGACATGTGTTGAAGATAATTTACTGAAATGTGTTTATTAAATGAGAAGAAACTGCTGTACCTACTCAGTGACTAAGGGGTTAAATTCATATCATTTGCTTTGCCAAACCCACAATCTCTTCCCTTTGCTAAATAGTCAATTAATAATGCTATGCTCGGGCAGCATGAAAAAAACAGAGGAGAAGAAGATTAAATGAGCAATAATAAAAGCCCGTTGACCTTGAATTCAAGTGTTTTTTTTCCTGAAAACTAACCTCTTGAACCGCTGCACTCCTAAACGACACACGAATTTCTTGCATTGCACATTTAGATTTGTGTTTAATTTGTGTCTAATTATCCCGGAGAAGAGCGGCTTCACATTGCAGCTTTGGCAGTGTGCAGTTTGAGAGGCAACAACAAAAACAAGTTAGACTTTATGTCATTAAAGGTGTCAAAACAAGGTATTTACTGAGACTAAATGCCGCCGCTATGGCAATTCCATCACGGCGCAGGAACAATCTGCCAGATGTTTTGTCATTACATATCAAGGCGATGCCGTTCGTCTCCACCATTCAACAAGGACATCGTTTTACAGTAGCTTTTAACGAATCACTTTAATGCCAATGTTATTTTAGGAGATTCTACAGCGGCCCTCGGGAGCAACATATGTAATTTTATCACGTTCCTCAGTCTGTCGGTGGAGTCTTTTTACATCAAGGCGAAGGTCAGATGGAAAAAAATAAAAATAAAAACCCATATTTACTGTATATTCTGTGTCAACACTCAATTACAGCTGCAGCGCTGAATGCAAACTCTAACAAATTCATATAATCAACGAGCACCTGAGAAGCGGTGCTCACTCCCACGCCGATCTTCATTCTCCTTCGCCCTCCCGAGGACGACAAAGACACGGTGTCAACTGGTTTTGCCGTATTGATGGAGCCTGGGGTCTGCGGAGACCTCTAATTTTCTGAGTGAACGGTCCCAGAAAGAACTAATGATATGTTAATGCTGAATGGCAGACATTAGGGAAACCAAATGACGGCAATCCCAATTACCTCCGAGGGATGTGCCTTGTGTGGTTTGTGTCACGCAAACAAACTCTGTAAACACAAACAACGCATTGGCTGAAAGGACTCGGGGGCAGCTGACAAAGTGTCAGAGATCTAAGAGTAGGCTTGAAGTACAACTGAAGAGCATGAAACTTATTCCTGAGTGGTAATTACACCCACATACTTTGTTTATCAGGGGATGAAATAATGAAATAAATAAACGAGCCTCATTGTGGGAGATCTACATCTTCTGTTTCTTACGAGAACAATTACGCCGGTGTGATGCGTACCTCTCCAAAAAAATGTCAGCCAACTCGGATGGGCCGTTGAAAACGCCGCTGCAAACTTTTTGATTGTTTCCCTTCATCATTCCTAGACTTCACTTTGGCAGGAATACATGGGTATTGTTTACTTCAGCAGTGCAGCAGTGGGTGGAGGTTAGCGTTTGAATGGCACAAGATTGAAAAGTGCCACAGCGGATTTTAAATTCCCAGGCTCCCTCGCTCATGCATACCCCCCCCCCGTTTGTGGGTTTTTTTTTTACCTGTGGATGTATGTGTTAGTATGACTGTGTTCCTGTTTGCCTAGGCTCAGCTGCAGATTGCTTCCCGTCCCTCCCCGCTCGCTGTAGTAGTGTGCGCAGCATATGGCCATTGTGATGGAGGGTAAAAGGAAATGACAGACCATTTGAAGATGCTCTAGTCCCTACATCATGAATAATGCAGCGGGTGCAGCGAGCAGGTTCTCGGCGCAGGCTTCAAAGTTTATCGGCCTCCCCTGTCTCGCCAGGAGAGAGACTACAGTGCTGCTGGGAGATTAGACCGACACTGAGCTGGGACCTGGTCAAACTCAATTAAATACAACCAGGATAATTCCATCCTCTCATTGTGCTATTCTGTTTTATTAGAAAATAAACCCAGCGTGCTCACACCTTGAAATGACAATGGATATGGAAAACAGACGCTGAATTATTAAGCAGGGTATCATGTGTGCTCAGTTGCTTCATGTAAAATTATGTAAATGAGTGTAAAGCTGAAGACGTTATTGATGAATATTTTCATTCATTATGACAGACAAACACAACAGCAGAGAAGGGCACACACACACACACACACACACACACAGACTCAGTTTAGTTTTATAGAATGCTAATTAAGTTTCTCACTATTTAAAGCACACTATAACACATTCGGCCATTAAAGACCCACGCCGTCAATGACAAAAGGTGACAACCACACATCAGCTCTCTATTTTCAATCAATTCCAGGATACACCACAGTTTCCAAAAAAGATGAGCCACTCTGCATCATGATTTCCGCAACATTAAAACCCCATATTTAATTGAAAATAACACACATACCATAACAAATTATTTTACTTATAAAATTGCATGCTTATTTTGAATTTGATGCCAGCAACACATTAAAAAAAAAAAAAAAAAGTTTGGCTTGGGTCATGTTTACATCAACACTTCTTTTAACAACACTCTGTTCAACAACATGG
>JAQQAE010010762.1:0-13930 GCA_029823295.1 Pseudamia nigra | reverse complement strand
CAGTGAATCGAAACACCCACAAACACACACCTACACCAGGTGACACAGAGGGACGGGGCTGACAGGAGTCCTCACACCTGCACACAATAATTTGAGCAATTCAGCAGCTATTATGCATATTTAGTGCTTTCTTACCATTTTGCACATGCAGTCATCAGTGTAGATTTAGGCCTTATTTTTCTTCAGTTGAACTAATTTTGTTCCTCTCCGTCTCCATCTTCACGTCTACATAGCCCTCTTTCTCTAAATATCTCACCCACACAGGCACACCATGTAGTGATGCACAGAAGACAAATGGAGGATGAGGGCTCCATTTCTCTTCTCTCCTCGTGTCATGTTCTCGGTCCGCCTGAAAGGCTTGCCACTGGTTAATTGCAGCACTTGATAGGTTCGATCCCAGCTAAATCCATATTTGATTCACCCCTCTTCATCTATTTCCACAAACCTCAGCCCCTCACTGAATTTGTCTGCTGTTTATCCTGTGATTCCTTCCATGATTCATCCATTAAGGGTGTGATTGCTTTTAGATCAGTAGGTTGCAGTTTGTTGCAGGGGACAATGTTGACGTTCACTGAGTTGTTCCTCCTGTGATGTGAGCATAAGATTGTATTTTTTGTGAGTGTTTTGTTCATGGTTGTGCATGTGAGTTCATCCATGAAACCAATGCACAGCAGAATGTATGTATGAGCTGTCACAGTAAAGCTGACCTTCACAAAAACCTGTCACTTTGTACCATCGACCATTTGGAACACGTCAGGGTCAGGACAAGTTACGTTCCAGTTCCAAGACACATAGCACGGCAACAGAAAAAAGACATTTATATGTGTACAGGTTTTACAGGTTGCTATGTTTTTAATGGGGATTTCAGAGATTGGTCATTTTATTTAGTGTTTGTCATCAGGTGAAAAGGTGTAATTACAGCTGGTCGTACAGTGAAAATTGTTGTGACAGCAAAAAAAGTTCATATTTAATCTGTATTGTAGCAATAAATGTCAAATCATTATTTTATTCAGGTTTACAGAATGCGTTTAGATCTTGTAATGCTGATTCAAAAAGACAAAAATGACATAAAAGAGGGAAAAAGACATCACATCACAATCACTTGAACATAGTACACACAAAAATACTTGAATTTGTGATTTTATTAAAATTTGTCATTTGATTTGTTTCCCTGTACATTAAATGAACAAACTGTTATAATTACAGAGACAAAAGACAAATCAGCAATATTCTTCATCTGCAATACAAGCAATGTTTTGTACATTCAGTGTGCATGAATGCTACTTTTCTCAGCATGTACTCTGTAATGCCCTGGATTTCATGCAAATGTCTATAAAGTAAATCTAACCATTAAAGTAAAAATCTGTATCAAATTTATACATTTTGAATTTGAGAGAATTAGTTCATGGCTCTGTAAATCAGTCACATTGTGACACAATTGATTGCAAATAAAAGTATCATCCATTCTGTTATTGTTATATCACCACTGCGTAAGTTATATTATGGAAAAGTTTGGAAAAATGGCTAAAATTTGTTTGAGTAGATGTATGTTACCAGGAATCTTTGGCTGTAGTTATTGCTGTGCAAGGGTGGGGTCAAGCTGGTACTGACAATATAGATTGACATACTTTTGCTATTCACTGTCTTGTAATATTGGATCATTTTCTTCAAGTACAATACCTTTAAGTGCGTTATGTACTTCTAGGAAAATCTGATGATGGTTTAGGTCATATTTATTATATAACTCAAGTCAGATTTGCTCATAGCTGCACAATAAACCTCTGAAGCACTAGGTCTCCAGTGAACTCAGAAGTTTTGAAATTGACCATGATCTTAACCACCCATGATCCAAGTTAGGTTAATTTGGATCCAGGGACTTTGGAGAAACATATACAAATGTATGGACAGGCATGTGTATGACCATGAAATTGGCTGTGACCTTGACCTTTTTCCTTGAAAGCCACAGCACATTTAGAAATAGCATAGTTAATAACCCAAGGGTAATGACATTTTCAACCTGGCTACGTAGCTACAATGTTAAACTTCAATAATTTCAGACTATACTTATCTTCAAAGTCAAGGACTTTTGATGAGTGAAAGTTGCCCTGGTGTCTGATCGATCACATATTTAACTTTTGCGCCTCTGCCTATAGTAGTTTTGGTACTATAGGTCAAAATAGGATTTTATTACTTATTAATGCTGTGACTTAATGGAAATGGAAATCAGTAGTAACCCCCCTATCTTGACTACTTCTGTACCGAGTTTGGTTCGTTTGGGTTCAGAGACTTTGGAGATGCAGAGCCAAATGTTCAAATGGAAACAAAACATTTAAGTACCAATGGAGCTCTCCACTATACCCCCCCCCCCCCAACTTTGTTCAGGCGGGGGATAATAATGCACCTCACCAACAAGGTGATGTCATTCAGAGATGCCAGTCAATAGCCAATGATGTATAAATAATGTGTCACTTCTGATAGTTTCACTGTTTTTATACAGGTGAACGGAGATCATCACGGTTATGTATAATACTGTATATAATCTGTGTTTCAAGTAATTGTGATTTGATGTTTTTGTAATAACTATGACTGGCCTATTTATATAAAGATCAAATATAATTATGGTCTGTATGTTGGTTTATTTAGTGTTTGATTCCTTACAAGCAGCAGTTGATCAGAACTCAAAAGTACCTTGTAAGTAAACTATTTCCATGTAGAACCACCAGCTACATAATCAACCAGTCTCATAGTTAATCATGTCCCCAGACTGTTCAACTATTGACTGTGATTCTTCTACTTCTGCTTAATGATCAGAGGTTTATATGCCTAAATTAGTCATATTTGTTAGACTTCTGATTGCGTAATTCATACTATGTCAAAGAGTCAAAGGAAATAGCTCAGGAACATACAGTGCTCCCTCCTCTACTTGCTCCCACATGATCTTATTTGTTTTTGGCAGATTTATGAGGGTAAGGAACTAGGTTTGTCACCACCGTAAGGCAGTGCCACAGGAGACAGAGAACCTGTCAGTTTTTCCTATGCTTGTATCTCCTGAAGAATTCCCAGATGTGTCTCATTTTTTCTCTTATCATTTCGACAGGCTTTTTTTATTCAACCAAACACAGGTTGCTGATTTTTGTTCCGTGTGCTACTATATGAGTGTTGTTCAGCTATTGGTTATGTGTTTCTCACGCTGATCTGTTGTGCGGCTTATTCTAATTCTTCCACTGTGGCCAGAGTGTAGCGCTTTGCCACACAAGACTGCTGTCATCAGCAAAACGACCAGTAGTACATCACTGCTCTAATCGATCTGCCACCATGTCCTCTCTGTGAATTCACTCTCTGTCTCTTTGTCTCACTGCAATCCCTCTTCCTTTTCTGCCTCTTTAGAATTCGTCTGTGTGAATTTTATAATTAGCTAATTACTTGATTGTGGGGGGCAAATATTGGCACTGTGCGCAGAGGAGGACCCCAGCAGACAATGAGTGGAGTAGGATATATTTTACTTGTCTCTTTCTCTAGCATGGCAATTTTTCATTCTCTCAGCAATCTCAGATCACAAAGAGTTTATTACAGTAGAAGAAAGAAATATTTACTTTGACAAATTTCACAGTTTTATTCAGAGACAGCGCATCAGAACATGTATTTTAAAGCATTGAAGTTTTTTATATCTGCAGGTTAATGTACAGTACATTTACATGAAATGTACGTTTTTCCACTTGAACTCATTTCCTCATGCGGATCATTTTATTTCAAGTGAATTTAACTTTGTACCATAGACTGTATAAAAAACAGCTACCCACAGGTTTCTGAAGAGCTGTTTGGAAGGGAAAACTTGGAGCCTCTGGTTGCTGTCACACCACAACCACTGCCTACTCACACTGATCACAAAATCAGTTAAATGAAATGGTGAAGCCTCTCTCTTGGACACACCTGTCAATCAAAACACCCAGGATATGAATCATTGAGGCAAATCACATAAAAATTTACTCTTGGATCGTGTTCACAGAGGTGGAAATAAACTATAGTGAGCAAAACTGTTCTTTTTATCAGGCTGTAAATGTTTATTTTTGCTCTAAAGTTGTACATTTTAACATGGGACTGTATGGGGATTGACCACTGGGCAATGACCAGGGCTGTACACTGAGATTGATGCAGAAGTAACTTAAAGTTGTTACTGCTGTTGGCTACTGAGGCACCGTTCACTGGGCTCCAAGAAGCCATGAATATATACCGGACTTCAAAAACCCTAACCCTAACCTGTGGTCCTGACTCGTTCCATGTAAAAACCGCGCTGCTCTTTTTACGTTTCTCATAGGTTTATTGATTCATTGATTTCACTTGCGCAGTCCACAATAACTTAAAGTTAGCCTTACAGAAACTGAAAAAATTTTACTGAAAATGGAAAGATAGGTGGGCGGACCTGTCCACAGTTGAAGGTATGTGTGCGGTGTATCTTTAAACTTTATATTTTACCAAAGAATAAAAGAAAACTCAACTTTTCCCAACCCCTGAAAAACCATTGGATAGGGAATTAGCAAAATCAACACAGATATTCTGTCAAAATGAACTTATATTTGCAATATGAATTCAAAACAAAACCACAAACTCCACTCAACTGAAGATGGGTCACACAAGTGTGTGTGAGAGATGAAAAAATAAAAACAAAGTGCACACTGGTGGTGTATTAGACCAAGTGAATGACATTTGTGTCACCCATTTTTGTAACATTTTAAGGAGTAGGCAGAGGCAAACCTCTTTGGATAGCTATTTTAGCAAAAGATCATTATCTACTGAAAGTGATGATGAAAGTGTGGCAAAACAGGCCAAAACCAGTGAATAAAAATCAGAATAGAAAAAAAAATATATGAATTGTATGGGAGTTTTTGTGGTTCTTGGAACGGAGTAATTGGTTTTACATGTATTCCTATGGGAAAACCGGTCCCAGTTCAAGAGTTTTTCGCTTCACGAGTGTGACGCCGGAACGGATTAAACTCGTAACCCGAGGCACCACTGTACTTTATTCTGACAATATAGTGTCATATCAGACCTTCTTACACATGTAATTAGAAGCAGGGAGCTCTTTTTGAACTTCAGCACCTCCTGAAATATTCAATGTGAAGGTGTGAAGTCACATATCTGGTTTGAACTACATATATTCACTGCCAAAATATGTGCAGCTCACAGTTATGACAGAATAGGATAATATAGTTAAGTATGTCAGCATTGGTTTTGTGAATAAAATAAACATGTCTCATAAACAATAAAAGATTCTCTTTCTACTTGACAAAAGGAATTCCAGTAAGCCTATTAATGTTCTCTGGTTTTAATGTTCCTGCTTCAAAGCTTGGGGATCCTCACAGACCTCTAGCATAATTATGGAAGGATGAAAATATAAAGAGATGCCCTGAAGCCTTTCCTTGGAGAGCAAGCACATGACAAAGACATTTTGTGTTGTCAGAGTCAGTAAGGTTCTCTGTAGATGTAGGCTGTTTAGTGTTCGGTCATGTTTTTTATCATGCTGTCATTACACCACTCTGTAGCAATGTGACATAGTGTGACCAAGCCTCTCAGACACTTGACCTCCCTGCCATCTGCTCTTCTATTAACTGTACGCATTTCAGTGGCATCACATACAAGAGCAAGTGAGGCGTCGCTCATAAGCTAGTTGAATCTATTGAAAATTGGTGCATATTGGTGCATATTGCCAGACGTTGCTTTTCCTTCTGTGGAGTAAGAAGCAGGATGTGATGTTTTTTGTATACGATGGAATCATTGCACTGACTTAATCAGCCAGATGGCAGTTCATGGAGACGTGTTGAGAGGGGAGTGTTAACTTTGTGTAGTGCACAGATGTACAGTGCAGTATGGATTTGTTTCTCTGATGGTGGTGCCATCACTCTTCACATAGTACATGTTATTCATTGCCATCTTTGTATTATTTTTTATGTTTCATGCATGCAACAGATTTCATTTGTACATGTAAAATGCCATATCTTTTAACAGAAATGGAAGAACATACTTTTATTGCAGATTTTTTCAGCCGGTCTCCAGAAAAGGAAACCCATTATAAATCACATCACCTATGTCTTCCTTACTCTTTGCCTGTCTTGCATCAGCCTTCCCCAGGGTGACTCCTTCACTTACATCTAAACAGTCAAATTCTTCTCATCGTCTCTGTTCAACTGTGTTTATTTTCCTCCCCATCATTATTTGCAAATTGCTTTCCTAACACCACAGTGCTGCAGTGGCTGCTTCAGAAGTTAGATTATTACTCCCTGAGTGTATTTAGTCACACACCATGTCCCATTTTATGTTTTATGCGGCATTGTTCAATGCAACAGGTGCTTGTAGATGAAACATGCCTTTAAAATGGAAACAAGCTGCAGGAATGCCACTTATTTTTATTCCCATGGGAAGCTAGCACAGTGTTGTTTCAAATGTTTTGGATATGGTAGTAATTATATTAACATGTGACATCGATAAATTCCATGCAGTTCTAATTGTACAAATTGCTGCTGCTCTGGCCAGACAAAAGCAAAAAACATGCAAAGTAAATAAATATTAAAGTGTGTGTGTTAAGTTTGAGTTACTTAGGAGAGATATTGGTCAATCTCGTGAAGACTATGTTTTCAGTTAAACTAGAGTAGGGTGGCATATGTATTATATTAGCTGGATTAATTGCATAAATGCCTTCCTTATTACAATACCTGATTTGCAAAAATGATTACTCCTTTGGAAAGCTTGGCTCTCCAGTGAGCAAAGAAAACAATCTTTGAATCAAGTTTTGTTTTTCATGTGGCTGGGGGGGGGGAGGTCAAATCAGCAACATGTTACGTTAAAAAATACATAGATTTAATTTTAGCCATACCTTCCAGCCTCAAATAAATGTAGTTTTTGTGTGGTTAATTCTGTCACAGCTTATATAGGACTCACACATTGCCATCAAATTGAATATCTTTGTTTTCTTTCTTTTTTTCCAGATTGAACTGGCTTCATTTTCCTAAAGAGCCATGAGAAACATCTTTGCTAACTCAAACCAAATGTTAGTTATTTGATGAAGTGAAATGGAATAATTTCTCATATTTCATGAGATGACATTTTGTCCTTGGAATACTCTACTGAAGAGCCATCACTGCACAGATCTTAGAGAGGATAAACAGACTGGGCAGAGACAGCAGAGGAAGAAAAAGGATTTATTTTGGACTGTAAATGGCCTCGGGACCCTGGAGGTGTCTTTGAGTTTGCCAGAAGAAACAATTCAACATGAACATTCCAACTAGTTTCCAGGGGCTGAAAATGACAACCAAAGCCCAGATGCAGTTCCCCCAAACTGGAGATGATAATGCCAATCAGTTAATGTTGATTGGTGATCAAGGAGACAGTCTGGGTGGAGGCCTGGAGTACAACACGGGTTCAATTCCTCCTTTGGTCTCTCAGAGTGAAACACCTGAAAAAATTGTGATCTGGAGCTCTGAGCATCAATGTTTGGATCCTGATCTTAGAGAATATGAGTTATTGGAGTGTCAGGAGGTACACACATTCATGGGGAAAAGGGATCAGGATGATGAGAATGATGATGAAGATGACAGGAGCAGTTTGAGGGATGGAAAAGATGAGGGTCCTATGTCTATATCCTCCAGTTCAACTGCCAGCTCAGCTTCAACTGGGGTGAAGAGAAATGACAATGACAGCAACAAGGTGGACAGGAGGATACAAAGGGGCAGAGAGGTGCAGAAAAGAGCTGCCTGTCACAGCACTGAAGAGGTCAATACATGTGTGACAGGTTCAGTAGAGAAGGCGGATGCCAGGTCAAGCCGATCAGGATATCGGGAGAGACGGAAGGGAGGTCTCAAAGAGTCCAAGTCTGAGACAAATGTGTTTGTCTCCAGTTTGTCAGCAGTTTCCCTTAGTGGAAGTTTGTCTAGTGCGCTTGATGGTAGTGGAGAAGCACAGTCACTCATTTCTCTGTCCAACTACAAGGCCAGTCCTTACACTAATGTCAACAGCACTACCTCAGTCCAGACCAGAAGAGGGTCAACACCAATAGATTCTAGCAAGCACTCCCCACCCTTCCATCCTCAGGAGAAACAAGAACGTCCTCAGTACTGCAGCCAGGATCAGAGCCACGAGGGAAGGAGTCATAGTAGAAACAGATTATCCTCTGATAATGGCTTGGGGCAAAGGAGAAAGGCTGGATTTGAAGAGAGGGTGTTGCCACCAAGACGACAGCAGCTTGTTAGACCGCTTTGTCAGACAGAGATGGGAAGAGCAAGGAGCTTACCGGAGTCCCATACTCTTCAAACTGAGACAGGGCAACCCTCTTCCCCCAACCCCTCGGCAGATTCACACAGTAATGGGGCCAACAGGAAGTTTACAAAATCATCTTTACGTGAGCCTTCAGATTTCTCACACCTGTACATCTCATCTGGAGTCATTCAGCAAAAACAACCCAGCCAAGCAGTCCAGAGGGAAGCATCACCTGTGGAAAAGCAACTTCCTGCAAATCAGCGACGGAATTCCAGCCCCTCTCACCCTTCCCCTGTAGAGAGGAGACCCCAGACTCAGCTGACGTACAGAAGGAACTGCTCCAGTCCCAATAGGACAGGGGTTGATTCCAGGGCATCTACCCCTCCTCACTCCCCACTCAGGACACCCCAAGGCTCACCACGTAGACAACCCTCCATGTACCTCATTTCCAGAAATGTCTCTGGAGTAATTCGACACATCCCATCTGGATGCAACCCTGCTGTAACAACATCCACTCAGGGCTATGGCAACAGTTGCTTGAGAGCACCAGTAAAGACTAACATAAGCACAACTGGAATCCCTAAAGCGCCTATGAACAACCAGCAAAGTCCCCCCAATTTTCACCATGACCCTAGTCCTAAGGAGAGCTCCCCATCACCTAAGCATGCACCCAAACCTAAAGGAGTACGCCCCAAAATCATAACCTATGTAAGAAAAAATCCCCAGTTCAAGCCCCAGGCTGTTGATGGACCTTATCAGGTATCTTCTCTACCATCCAGACTTTCAACATATACACACAACCAAACAGCCAACTCCAGCAAAGATGCCCCTAAAGATAAGCCTGATGCAGAATCTAGAGGAGTTCCAGTACTCAGTGCCTCCAATCTGCTTTATGACAAGTACCGTCAAGAGATGCAGACAAATATCTTCCCGTCAGGAATGCTGAACAGGAGTATCAGACCCCCTGGACACACAAACACTGTCCCACCTGCACATGCACATGCTGCGCCACATGCACACAATCACAGCCACACAGCACCCCCGAAGCTGGGCAGTAAAGCTGATACCTTCTATGGTTCACTATCAGAGGTAAGCACTATCTTTCCATTAAAGCTGTAACATATAACATTATAGCTTTGAAGTGTCTGACCTGTTTATCTCATATACAGTACTGTGCAAAAGTCTTTGGCCCGCTGGGTTTTGTTGTCCTACAGTGACCACTCGCATGCATTTTTCAATCAGCTGCAGTTGGCAACTTTAACACCTACACCTTCTTTCTCCTGTTTCTCCTAAGCCCCTCCTCTTCTGGAGGGGGGCTGTTGCCTCAATGTGTGAGCACCAATGAAAGTAAAGAAGATGCATTGAACAAATACATATCATAGCAAGATGAACACTTGCATCGTTTTTTTTTAAACAATGCTGCCAGTAAAATTAGTGTGATAAATAAACCTAATGCTAGACTGCACAGTCTCTGATCACGGAGAAAAGCCACCTACAGTCCTCCATGACCGGTGTTCGGAGCCAGTTGGGGCCCATGCCAGAATACCTGTCACGGAGGGTTGGAGGTCCCAGCTCTGATCAGCCGCTGTTGTTTTGTTCTTATGCTTTCTTGCTGTCTAAGCTGTAGCTAAAAGGGGAATTGGTAATTTAATTCTATGGGACCTTTGTTTCTAAGCCACTGCAAAGCTCAGCCACACATGCTACAACTTCAAGCATCATGTCTGATTTGAAGTCCACGAGGAGGAGAAGTATCTACAGCATGTGAATGAGAATAATTGACAGCCAGCTAACACTGCTCTGATCGCTGGTGGATTTGGAGTGGTGGAATTTTGAAAATCATATTCCAGGCAAATGACTGTATTAATGTCCTACAATCAGAAAATAGTCATTGTTTTAACAAATATGACTAAAAAATGTTGCCAACTGCAGTCCTAAGTGTTACCTCTCTTTGCGCTTACAAAGATTTGAACATTTATGAAATCTAGTGCACAAACACTCAGGTTTCATTCAGCACATGTCCAATGGCTCCTATTGTTTGGGTACTTTATTACCACAGAAATGGACATCACACTCTGGATTTCTGCCTGTTAAAGCCATTCCTTTCAAATTTTATATGTTTAGACTGTGTATTCTTACTTACAGTCTGACAAAAGCAACGTAGCTGAAGGTGGTTATTTTAAGTACTAGCCCCATGTACATGAAGTTTATTGATTTTTGTGCAGATGTATGCTTATTGCAAGCTTAATAACAACATATGACAATGTTCAATCGACAACCAGAATTTAATAATTTTTATAAATTCTGGTTGCCTGCATGAAATTATTTAGAACTGGAAGAAACTTCCTGGATAGGTGGCAAAATGTCTTTTTTTCTGTCTAGTCGACAGAAGGAAACCACATGCCTTGGATACCAGGACCTGGATGACTGAGAATCTACACAGACTTCTTGTCATATAGCTTGAATTACAATATGCTTAAAGGTTATTGTCAACTTCTTGGCCAATGATGCCAAAAAGCTACCATGCACTGCAGCTTCAATTAGCTGTGGCTTCAGGGAATTACTTAACGATATAAAGCCTTAAATGTAATCAGTGTAATGATTGAAATCTTATGTTAAATTTGTTAACACTGCATATGGGTTTCTTCAGTTGATGTCAAAAACCTCTATTCTGCAGTAAACCATGGTTAATTGTTGCACATCTTCTGCATTTTAATCTTGTTCATACAAGAGGTGCTGAAAATTATTTTTTATTGATTCTGTTGAAATAACTTCATTTGGCATTTGCAGCCAAACATCGTTAGTGGATGCTGAAATACAGTATAGAGCGCACAGAGGCGAGATAATTTTCATATATTTTGTTGAGCACAAACGCTAATATGAACAAGACACAAGTTCTGAAACATAGACCATGCTGCTCCTGTTATGGCATATGTATAAGACAAAGAAGAAAACACTCTGCTCTTTAGCCCCGCCCAGCAGCTCCTGTGGATTTGTCCCATGATGAAAGTAACATTATAATTAATCAAAATGAATTAAACAATGGAAAAAATGTGGGTGAAAAAAATTAACAATATACTTAAGTAATGGATCAAAACCAAGGAAATGAACAAAAATAAGCAAGACAATGATTAAGACCAAAAAAGAAAAAAAATACATGCCATTAATAAAATAAAAATTACACAAACTACTAATTAACTAATAATGAATAAAATAACCAAGAAAATGAACAAAATAATCAAATAAGTCAACAAAAATGAGAAATTGAACAAAGTCAAGCAATATAATGACCAAAATATGCCATAATAAAAAATAATAAACTAAAACAATGAAAAAATGACCAGAAAAATAATGTGCAAAATATTAAAGCAAATGAACAAAAAACTGAAAATAGTCAACAAAATGCATGAAACTGAACAGGTTAATAAACAAGATCAATACAAATGACCAAAATAATAAACACAATAAAACAAAGTAATAAATTAATAATGGATTTTCACACATTGGCACTAAAAACGCATCATATTTCATGTGGTACATGAAGAGTTCAAGTATTTTCAATCACTCTCAACATGTTTTAATTTTTACTTTGTGTCTGAAAATGGCTCTTTAGGTTGTAAAGATTGTGGACCCCTGCACTAGAGTGTTCAGAAAACCACCCAATGTTCTCCAGGCTGGTTTTAAGTAGTATTTCTCCTATTCCCCTGTCGCCCTTGGCTTGCTCTCTGTGGTTTTGTTGGGTTTACTCTCTGTATAGTCATAAGATTTCGGCCTTGAATTGTAAAGCGCCTAGAAATAATCTAGAGATTATGATTGGTGCTATATAAATAAAGTTTGATTGATTGATTGATTGATATAACATTCCAGCGACACTTCAGTTTGTTACTTGGATGATTTCCATTTCCAGGGGGGAAGACCTGTCACTTTTAAAGGGAGTCCAGCAGAAGATCCACTTCAGGCCCGAACTGCTGCCCAAGCTGGAGGCAGCAGCAGTCTGCTACGATCGGGCCGGGGTCTGCGTCTGGGACTGGGAGCTGTGACCAGGACAGCTCCAGGTTCAGCCAAGGCCAGAGGACCAGGTCAAACTCAGAGGTCGGCACCAGTCTTCAGCCAACCAGTTCAGCCTGTGAGCCCAGCTACAAGCCAGAAAATCCAGGATAACACAGGTACGGAAAAGGAAACTCTTACAGGGTATTTTTTGTATGTTTATTCCACAGAAAACAACCTCGACTCCAGATGGAGATGGCTGCCTGTGGGCTCCAGCAGATTGAATTTCAGCAACTCAAAAATTTGACACGCCAGAGAACTACCTTATCTTTCTTCGCCCTCTAAGCTGTGAGCAGTTATTTGTGGGACTGTTTCCCCCTCAAATTGGCTTGAGATGAAGGCAGTTCATTAAAATGGATTGCTGAGATTAATTTTGGCACATCTGATTGTAAGGCTTCAAGAAACATTCTGAGGGGACTTTTTCTGCTCCAGAAGTGTGTTTCTACTGTACTAAATAAATAAAGAAGTCCCAGTTCTTTCTCCTCACTCAAATTATTTACAAATCGCAAAATTTTAAGTCAAATATGCAGCACAAATCCAATGCCAGTAGAGTGTAGCAGTACTGAAATTTGACATCACATTGCTGGAAGGCAGCCAAATTTATCACTCGCATGCATATTTGATTTGGTCTCTCTGAGTGTGGTAACCTCAACCTGATGTTCAGTTAAAAATATTGCCCATAAAGAACTGATCAGCATAGTGTTATGATGTGCCAAGCTTCCTTATCTAATCCCTATTAATGCATATGTATGAATTCTCAGTGCGGCTCGGCCCTTTGGGAAGTGCAAGCTTTGAAGGGCAATGCAATTAACGCTTAAGTAACATGAGTATTTTGCTGCTGGCATCATCTCAAATCCCTGGTCTCACAGCCTCACTCACTACTTACCGGTATATATGTTGTATTTCATACGTAGCATTTGTCAGCACTGTGGTTGTCAGTGTCTGTCATCGTTTATGCATGTGGTGATGAGCAATGTAACATATCCCGTCAATATGTTGAATAAATGTTTGATCTAATGTGCAATGTTTCGACAGCACATAGGCACAGGCTGGTAGGCTACAGGATGGCAGTACACCAGTGTAACATGTAGTCTGCTCAATCCACAAGATGAAGAAGGATCACACATTGTCAGATTCAGAACTAGAGTTCAAGTCTGGTTTTGACTTTCACAAAATGCACAATGAGCTTTCACAGAACTTCAAAAACTGCACCAATAAATTCAGTTGGTCGTAAGATGGGCTTATTCTAGCTGTCCTATTGACTTTTCTGCTCCCAATTTCCATAAATCTTATCTTATCTGGAAGCCTCTTCTTGTCATGCAGAGACAATTGGCAATTTGTAATGGGTTAGGGGTGCAAGTAGTGTTACTGGCAGCCAGCGGTGAGTGGCTTTATTAAATTGCGTGGCATCATCAAGAAAACTGCAAGCTTAGGAGATGCATTTTCCAAAAATCACCTTTTTTAAACTTTTTTTTATTTCAGAGATAATTTTAGAGAACTCTAGGGAGGTTCAACTTTAAGAGAAAGAACTCCAAAATAGGATGAAATAAAAAGAAAGAACAATTACAGTGGGGACAATAATTATTTGGAAATGTAAAAATGTGCAAGTTCACCCATTTAAAAAGATAAGAGAGGTTTG
>JAQQAE010010761.1:0-13931 GCA_029823295.1 Pseudamia nigra | reverse complement strand
AAAAAATTAAAAAATAATAAAAAATTTAAATAAATAAATAAAATTAATTAATTAATTAAATTAATTAAATAAAAATAAAAATAAAATAAATAAAAATAAAATAAATAATTCAAAAAAATAAAAAAATAAAAATATTAAAATAAAAAAAATTAAAAAATAAATAAATAAATAATAAAAAATTAAAAATGTGGTCGGACAGGAAACATGGCCGACTTCGCTCGCCACCGCTGCTCCACATCAAGCCTCGTGATTTCCTTTTCATGTGTAAGTGATGGTTTTTATCTGCAGATGTCCAGCTTTTCACCCAAATATGCTTCACAGTCATGGTGGAGGGTTTGAATCTAAAGCAGAGGACCCTGATAGAGCCAAGAAGAGGAAGGTGGGATCTCTGCAGGACCCCAAATTAGCCAGATTTATTAGCACCTACGTGATAACCTCTCCATTTTTAAATGACAGAGACATTTTTACCGTGGTGTCACATCACCTTTCCTCCACATAGGTACTGGACAGAGGAGACAAAAGAAAAGAGTAGATAGATTCCAAAAACAACACGAAACGTGCACTCGTCAGACTTTTCCGCTTAGCATCGGTCCGTCTCAGACGAGCTCAGCTCCACAGAAACCACCTGCACTCGACGTAGTGATGAACTGTGTGAAGAACATGATGTAGGTTTTTAATGCAGTGCTGTCTGAGGGATCAAAGGTCACGGACATTCAGTGTTGATTTTCAGCCTTCACACTGATTTGCAGGTTCTTTGAATGTTTCCGTGATATTATGGACGGCAGATGTTGAAATCCATACATTTTTTGCAGCTGTATGTTGAGAAATGTTGGACTATTTGCTCACGTACAGTAGTTGTTCACAAAGTGATGAACCGAGCGACCAAACGACCCAGCCTTTCAGGGATGACACTCATCTGTTTCCACGTTTCAAACAGGTGGCTTTTTTTCCCTCAACTTTTCTTTTCATGTTCCTGTCCCAGGTTTTTTGCAATGTGTTGCAGACCTCAAATTCAAAATGAGGGAATATTTGCAATATTTCTTGAACATTACATATCTTGTAATTGTGCTGTATTCAGTTGTATCCAGGTTGAAAAGAATTTTCTTTCCATTAGGTTTTATTTACATTCTAGGCAACGACCCAACTTTTTTGGAATTAGGGTTGGAAACAACATTTAACAAAAAAAAAGAGAAAAAATGTACATAATTAATGAAAACGATTAAAAAAACAATCAACCAATTAAATAAATATGACTAAGCATGCAAAATCATACAAAAAAAATAAGCAAAATAATCAAGACAAACCGTGTTGTTCCCCGTTATGAAGGCAAAGTTACATAATAATTAGTTGGGAAAGACAGCTCTAAAGGAAGGAGCACATCCGTTTGTAATCTGATACTGCCCTCGTGTTGAATGAAGCAAACTCTGCTGGACACGCTTTCATAAATACAGACGAACTCCGACAAACCTCATAAACAAACATCATAACGACGCAAGAGCCACCGCCGTCCATTTTAACTCCGACATCTCAAACGGCAATTTTATTTTACGGCGTGAAAGCCACCGTCCATGTTCCGCTTCTGCCCTTGCTACTTGACTAGTGACCTGAAAGCAATTTTCTCTTTATGATATACTTCATTTATCTCCCACAGGGGAGATTTTCCGCACTTCCTCCTGCAGCCCTGGATCACGTACAGGTTAAGTATCGGGGCCTCAAGGATACCTGGGGAT
Organism: Pseudamia nigra; assembly: GCA_029823295.1. Classification (NCBI taxonomy): domain Eukaryota; kingdom Metazoa; phylum Chordata; class Actinopteri; order Kurtiformes; family Apogonidae; genus Pseudamia; species Pseudamia nigra. The sequence goes on along the minus strand of JAQQAE010010761.1, from coordinate 12,201 downwards.
GTACAGTCGCAAGTGCAAAGAATACCAAAACATCCTGCCGATGTGCTCCTCTTCTGCCGACATTTCATTTGTGTAAAACTACTGCTGCAAACTGCATTTATTAAAATAAAACACAGAGTCACGATAACTTGCAACACAGAAAGGCCGTTTTTTTTTTTTAAATAGACACTGTGCATCCATATTTATGGTTTAATTAGATAATGGTACAGCAGAGGGTCGATGGGAAACAGGAGCGAAAGCAGGATGACAGGCACATTACATCACATCACATCTAATATATTCATCCAGTGTTCTGGGAATGCTATCTTCATGAAAATTTCATTTCATCCACACATCAAAACCTTCCCCGTAAGTATCAAAGCAGCAGGGAAGCCACTGGTTTGAAAATGTTCACGGTTAAAGCAGCAGAGGACTTTTATTTGTCGAACTCTGGTTGTTAAATAATAAATCATCTCTAAATAATGATATAAGTTGCAAAAATGGCCAAGAAATAGTCACTGAAGACGATTGAAAACCCAACTGACCCTGTGCAGTCTGGACACAGTACTGATGGGTGTTCAGCATGGCACAATATTAATAACACCACATAACCCCATCAGATTCTGACAGACTTTGGCCAAAAGGGAGTTTGACCTTCATACAGTTTTTTAATAAAGTCAGGAATAAACCCAGTGGTGATTCTAGGATCTGTTTGGACCCGGGGGAAAAAATCCCCATGGGCCCCCCTAGAAACCAGCCTTCACTAGAACCCCTCAATTCCAACTTCTAAATATCTGAACAATTCATCACGTACCACGACGTCTTTATGACATGAGTCATTTCACCCTCAAAGACCTACATGGCCATTGACGGCACAGTCAAAGTTTTCAAATGTGCTGTTATTTATTTGCAAATTCTTTTTTTTTTCCAACAATACAAATGATAAATTGCGACTCTAACTATTCAAGTGTATGATGCGATGTTTGAAAATGCAAAATAAATACGGGGGGGAACCAGGAACACTGCAGTCTTTAAGATCCACAATACAATCTAAAGAGCCATTTTTGGACAGAAATAACATTTTTCTAAAGACGCAGGAAATATTTAAACCCTTTACATGTCACATGACATATGATACGTGTTGTGATACACGTTACAACATATTTTTTTTGTTTGTTAGGGGGTTTTTTTGCTCATTTTTGGACTTATTCGGGTCACCTGTGGATTATTTCACTCAGATTGATATATTTTTGTTCATCTTCTCATTTTTTGTCATTTATTTTATTCATTTTTTTCAACATTTTTTATCCATTTTCATTGAAACGATTTACTATTTTTCTCATTTTTGTGTTTTTTCAAGCATTTTCCTTGTTATTTTGCTCATATTTGTTTTAATCTAGTAAGATTTAGGATTTGTTTGTACATAATTCTCTTATTTTTGTGTATTTTCTCAGTTTTTGTTCATTTAACTTATTACACTGTTTAATCTTGTCCATTATCTAGATTATTTTGCTCATTTTGTACATTAGTTGTGTAAGATAGGGTTTGTCTTAATTTTTGTTTATGGGGTAGTTCATTTTTTTTCTTGTTTTTGCTGAATTAGTGCTTATTTTTGAATGATTATAATGTTATTTTCATCAATAGAAAAAGCCACAGGAGCCACTGGGGAGGAGCTAAAGAGCCACATGTGGCCCCGGAGCCACAGCTTGAACACCCCTGTTCTATACAAATAATTAAGTATGCTATAGTCTGCACTATGACGAGATAAAAATGTACAGTACAGTACAGTTTCCAGCACACCCTGTAGGGGGGGCTCTTCTACTCTCTTGTAGCTGTCACAGCTGTTTTTGAAGCTTGTCAACCCCCTGAGGCCCCCTATGGGCCTGGGACCCCAGGGGGGCCGATGTGGGCTGAAGGCAGCTGTCGTCTTCTTCACAACCAAACAGAAATCACAACACGACATTGATTTACAGCGTGTGGTCGGCTGTGGATTTTGTTCTTTCCGTCATGACCCAAAGCTCGTGACAATAGGTGAGGGTAGGAACGTAGATCGACCAGTAAATTGAGAGTTTTGCCTTTTGGCTCAGGTTCTTTTTCACCACGACGGACCAATGCAAAGTCCACATCACTGCAGACGCTGCACCTGTTGATCTGTCGTTCCATCCTTCTCTCACTCGTGAACGAGACTCCAAGATACTTAAGCTCCTCCACTTGCAGGCCCTCATCACCGACCCAGAGGGGGGAGAAGTCCAGCCTTTTCCGGCTGAGAACCATGGTCTCAGAGTTGGAGGTGCTGATTCTCATTCGGCTGTGAACTGCTCCAGTGAGAGCTACAGGTCACGGCCGGATGAAGCCAACAGAACCACATCATCTGCAAAAAGCAGGGATACAATCCTGAGGTCAACAATCCGGACCCATCGATACCCTGGCTGTGCCTAGAAAATCTGTCCATAAAAACTATGAACAGAATCAGTGACAAAGGGCAGCCCTGGTGGAGTCCAACCCTCACCGGAAACGAGTCTGACTTACTGCTGGCAAAGCGAACCAGGCTCTGGCACCGGTCATACAAGGATCGAACAGCCCTAATCAGTGTGTCCGGGACCCCATATTCCCGGAGCTTTCACGTCAGCGGAAGTTATTTGGATATCTTTTTACATTATTTACCTGATTTATAAGTTCAAACACCTTCTCTCACAGCTCCTTTGACAGTTCAGAATCCAGCAATCAGTTGCAGCACTGTATGAAAGGTGCAGGCGTCTGTCAAGAGCCCAGAGATTCACTGACTTCTTATACACAGTCACTAAGACCCTTAAGAGACATGTAAACACAAATTGACGAATCACACAAAAGCTGACGAATTGTCAGCTCGTGTGTGTGTCACCAGGCCCAAACTACTAGGGTGTGTAAACTTTTGCTCTCTGGATGTTCCCACTTGTCATTACAATTCAAAAAGGACAGACACAATTAAGTGATTGTTATGTGATTTGTCTGACCACTAACCCTAAAAAAAGTTGTTTTGTGTGATCAATCAGGTTTTCTAAAAAAAAAAAAAAAAAAAAAAAAAGGAACTAATTCACCGCTGTCCATTATAAGCCCATCAGGTAAACGTGTGGAATCCTCTGTGGCGTGAGATATGTAAGTCGTGTAAACAGTGCAGCGGGCGACATGCATGCAAGCAGCTGCCCCCACAGACCCCAACAAACTATTATTGATGAAAACATAATGGTGGATTCTGCTCTCCCTCTGTGCCTGAGCATTAGCACACAAAGACCATAAGAATAATTATTATTTCAGGAGAACAAATATTACCCCTTGGGCTCCAATTATTTTCATGCATTGGCTCCTTCAGTCTTTTTTTTTAACAGTTAAAAAAAAAAAAAAAAGTGTTTTGCTCCAGTCCTGTGTGTAAAAACCGAGCCTGGCTGTGATGCATAATAAAGCTATGTCATGGAGATATGGACGTGATATAAGACTTGCTCGCCGTATGGAAGGCAGGAAAAGGCAGAGGCATTAATATCGGTTGGGGTGAAAAGGGTTCGCGTGAGGGATCGACAGGAAAAGCACAAAACATGAAAATGAAATCTCAATCCATGCTGTTGCACGGCCATCCACCCCATCCACCTCCTTCTAACTTTGTGCTAGCCTTCACCATCACGCTGTCAGGATCCCCAGCATGGCTTCTTCACTGCACACAAAAAAATGAAACGGGCATTTATATCACATGTAGGGCTGTCAAACGATTAAAATGTTTATTCTGATTAATCACAGGGTCATTGCGGATTAATTTCGATTAATCGCAATTCATACCCACTCATTGTTTTTCATTTTATGGGAGCAAAAACACTCAGGATAGAAGGTGATACAGACACTTGAACAAAATCACTTATTTTACATTAAAATGTATATTTTTGTTATAATTTCAATGTGTGTAAGTAAAGTAAATTCCACCTGCTTTTGTAGAAATGTTAAAATTAAAAAATTTAAACAGCCGAAAAGGGGAATAAAGCATGTCGTAACCCATTTGTGCCTGGTGCGGCTGAAAAGTTATGCATGGAGGAGGCATTACTGCGAACGCAGAACAGGTGGCGGAAGAGAGTTTCCTCCACTCGTGATTCATTTCTTCGGAATGAGACGAAGCCGACCGATTCCATTAACGACTCAGAGACCATTAATGGAAAGAACAAACAGACGAAGAATCTGATCAAAGCCCGAGGAGGTGAGGTTCGAGAAGAAGTCGAGCCAACGTTTGATAAAATCTTAAAAACAATATACAAAAACATGAAATAGTTTTTTTATGATTCTGTCGCCCACGGCCACCGTATTACTGATGTTGCAACATCTCGAGAACAAACACATACAGCTCAGGTTTAATGGCAAGTTTTGAGAATCGCAGAAGTCGGAATTCAGTGCCGAGACGGTCTATAAATGGGAATTCTCCGTGTGTCCCCCCTGAATTTCCTCCCCCTTTCTATATTTGCCTTACTTGCACTGGTGATCCAGATATGCCTTCGGGAAGAAGTTGATCACTGCGAGTTTAAGGTATTCCAGGATACTGTGTTAGACTAGTTACATTCAGCTGTGAATTGCATTGGTGTTGGTATTTGGTCATTAATGGCTGAATTTGTGCGTGAATTTATGGATGTGGTGAAGGAGGACATGAAGAGAAGAAGATGGAGGCAGATGATTGGCTGTGGCGAGCCCCGAAGGGAACAGCCCAAAGGAAAAGAAGAATGGCTGAATTTGTGCCAGTTGGCAGGACTGGAGCTGTGCGATGAGGCCAGTGCAGAAGCAAAGTCGTTCTACCTGCTGGGGTGACCTCCATTTGTCTCCAAGAAGCCCTGGGTCTAACGGAGTTACAGCAGTGAATACATTTACATCTGTGGTGTGCCATCATGGCCTCAAACCATCAGTGATCTGGTGCTCCATGTTTATTTTTTCTCCGTTATTAAGATACCAGAGCAAATATTCTGGCAAACATCTACTGTGCTAGACTTTGATTGACAGAATTCAACGGCCGCTTACCTGCAGAGTTACACTGAGCTATAATGTTGGTAGCTTCTACTTTTTTAACAAACTTAACAAAACATGACTTTATCTGTCATTAAGAGACAGATAAAATGACTTTGTGAAGCAATGCTTAATGAGGTTTTACTGTCAGGAAGCTGGAATTACCCATAGGTCACCTGAACGGTTGCAGATCCAAACGTGGTCACATCTGACATTCAGCATAAAATGGTAACCAGGAAGTTACCACCAAACTGGCCTACCTTAAAAATAAGTGGATAAGTGAAAAGACAATGGTGCTACCATTAATAAGAATGTCATGTTTTCAAAAACACACAATTAGAAATTATCAATCAACCAAAAACCTACATACAAATGCAACTCATTTGAGAGTCTAACTCTGAGAATCTCAAATATTAGCTGGAAAACTGAAAAACCGGTCAGACTTCCTGTTAGACTTAGTGCTTTGCACAGATAAAGTTATAACAGTGGGTGACTTTAATATTCAAGTTGATGTTATAAATGACAGCTGCAGTAACACCTTTACCTCCATTTTAAACTCAATTGTCTTGGTTCAACATGAAAACAAACCCAGCCACTATCTAGGTCACACTTTAGATCTGGTGATGACATACGGTGTAGACACTGACACCATGTCATATCCCCACACAACTTCTCCTCTCTGATCATTCTGTTTTAACTTTTGAATTTACTCCAATAGATTCAAAGAAGTTTATCACACCAGATGTTTATCTGAAAATGTCATCACCAAATTTAAAGAATCGATTTCTCCATCATCTTTATCTGTTCTGTCTATCAACATAGAGAGGGATTCTAGTCTCACAATTAACTCTTCCTCCAAACTAGATGTAGTTATTACTTCAGCCTCACGATGTTCAACCGTAGACAGTTTCTTCCCTGAAGAAAAAGTTAGTGACACAGAGGGTGAAGCACCTTGGTTCACACCTCAGCTTAGGATCAATCAATCAATCAATCAATCAATCTTTATTTGTATAGCGCCAGTCATAATCGCCGATTATCTCTAGGCGCTTCACAATTCAAGGCCGAAATCTCATCAATCAATCAGTTAAAATGAGAACCACGAAGATTAGCGAGACACTGGTGTTCCTTAAAACTAGTAGAATCTTTCAATGTGTGGAAAGATAGTTTTACAAAATAAAGGAAAACCCTCTGTTTGGCCGAACATACATACTACTCTTCCTTAATAGAAGTTAATAAAAATATCCCTAGATTACTCTTTAGCACTGTTAACAGACTAACAAAAAGCAATATTTCCATTAAAACCCATATCCCTTCAACTCTGTCTCCTAATGATTTTATACAGTTTTTTTTTACAAATAAAATAATGACTATTAGAGAGCGACTTTGCAGCACCACCCCACCCTCTCCCTTAGTTACATTTGACACAGTATCTGCAGATCCCCCTGCTCTTACACTTAGACTCCTTCTCATGTACGAATCTGTTAGAACTAACTAAAATAATCAACTCAGCAAAACCCTCCGCTTGTCTTTTAGTCCCCATCCCAACTAAATTATTTGAAGATGTGTTGAGGCACAGATGCCATCTATGCCATATGTCCGTTCATTATTGTGTGAGCTTTCTCTCTCAGTGATCTGCAAAGGCCTTTGACCCACATACATGCACTGAGCTCAGAGACAGACGAGGCCGGCGAGGCCCCATCAGCCCAGGTCGGTCAGGGCACCAGTCTCGGGTGTCATGTCTCTTACTGTGCGCACGTGGACCTCATCCAATTCAATTCTATTCTATTTGTATAGCGCCAGTCACACAATTTGAGGCTGAGACCTCATGACTATGCAGACAGACAATCATTTGCATTCACAACTATGGACAATTTAGAGGAACCAATTAACCTAGTACATGTTTTTGGTTGTGGGAGGAAGCTGGAGAACCCACGCAGACACGGCGAGAACATGCAAACTCCACACAGAAAGGGATTGAACCCGGGATTGAACCCAGGACCCACGAGTGGCACCCACTGCACCACCGTGTCGTCATCCAATCAGCACCTAAACGTCCCACAAGCCCCATCTTTGCCCATCAGACTGCATTTTGCGTGACACTCAGGAGACCTGCACAGGCCACTGAGAGGGACGAGTGTCGGTCTGTGCGGTTTTCCTCTTTGCGCAAATAAACTTCACCTGTCATGATCTTCACCCAGTTCCATGACCATCCTTGTTGCCGCCACCTATTTTGCCATGACAACTTGGTGTCAAGAAGTGGGATGGTATGATTGTGGCCACCGGTCAGCGAGCGGGGGTCTGGCTGCCTTGGAGGGAAAAAATCTCAAAACCATTGATGCTTGATGTGGAGGACCGTTTCGCTGACTGGTAACACATCACTTCCATCCAAAAGAACCCAAAAGTTAAGTATCATTCCTTTTTGTTAATCTTAAAATTGCATTCTTATTTTCACTTAAGATTCCATTGAATGTAATGCCTAGTGTTGCAACTCTGACCCAGGTGACCTAGTTAATTACAGACCCATCTCTAACCAACCATTTCTAACTAAAGTACTTGAAAAAACTGTTACTAAACAACTTAAACAGCATTTATACATAAATAACCTGTTTGAAGAATTTCAGTCAGGGTTTAGAGAAAAACGGCACTGAAACTGCCCTGGTGAAAGTTATTAACGATCTTCTATTAGCTTCAGATAATGGACTAGTTTTAGTACTTGTACTTTTGTATCTCAGAGCTACTTTCGACACTATCAATCATAACATTGCATTGCACAGATTAGAACACTCTATTGGGATTAAAGGTACTGCGCTAAACTGGATTGAGTCATGCTTCACAGAAAGATTTCAATTTGTACATATTAACGACCAGTCATCCACACAATCTAAAGTTGGCTATGGCGTTCCGCAAGGCTCAGTACTAGGACTAATAATTTTTTTACACTGTACATGCTGCCTTTAGGTGACATCATAAGAAAGCATGGCTTAGGTTTTCATTTTTATGCTGATGACACACAGCTGTATCTCTCCATGAAACTGGATGAATTAAAAAGTACTTCAACAAAATTCCATGTTTGTCTAAAAGACATGAAGGCCTGGATGACGTCTAACTTTCTCATGTCGTAATGGAGGAAAGTCTCACAACCCAGTGAAATCATGCAAAAACCTTCTAGCTGTGAGGCAACATTTCACAGTTTTCTCATTTCCGTCGTCACGGGGATACATTTGAGCCACGTTTGGACTGATGTAGCTTGGGTTGTGTTTTTTTATGTTCACATGTTAAAAAATAAAGTAAATGTTTCCTTTCCAGTATGTGCGATTTGGGATAACCCTTGTGTATATGGTTTGATGAAAACGACGACTGTTAAAAGGCTAATTTCAGCAATTATGTCACATTTGATGCCTCGTTTATCTACGTTTTTCCTCCATACATATTTTGTTATTACATAAAATCAGTATCAGTGACTGCCTCCTTTAAAAGAAGTATGCAGATGCCAACTTTTCCCTTTGCTATTGCTATTGCCCTGCTCGGCAATCACTGGTGTCTTCAAAGTCAGAGTAAAGTTTATTCCAACTAATTGGCAGCAACATAAAAGGGAGATTGCATGAGCAGGATTGGAAGACACAGAAAAAAAAAACCTCCAAATCTTTCTTTTTTCCTTTTTGAAATTTATCTAACTGTTTTCTTTCATAGCAAAAAAAAAAAAAACAAAGCATTCGCTCGTTAATGATGAAAGAGCTCCATAACTCCCATGTTGATTGACGATCACTGAGATGTATGACACCTCTCAACTTGTCATAGAGGAGTTATTTGTACTCTGCTGCGATCCATTCTGTGAGGAAAGACCAGATGTCCCGTCTTAATTAGGCCGGCAGTGATGTTTTTAATGACTTCTAGCCCATTACAGGCAGCCGAAGAGTTTTCAGATCTTCCTCCTGTCACTCCTGTGGGCCTGCTGCTCTTTGTCTCCGGCTTGAATGTGAGTTTTGACACATTTAAATCCTCCAAAGACAGTCAGGAAGAGATGGAAGGCACTCTCTCTCTCTCTCTCTCTCTCTCTGTGTATGTGTGTGTGTAAGTGTACACACAAAAAAAATAATAAATCCGAGCCTAAGACAAAGAGTTGTTGAATCTGTTGTCGAAGAACGAGAGCAACTTTGCCTAATGTGTCCTGTGTTGTTCGTTTATCACGCGCACTTCATTTATGGAAATGTGGGCGAGTATTGTAAAATATATTTAATTCATGGTATATAAAGTTGAAAAACTAGGCCATCGTAGTTGATGCAGGATCTGCAGTGTGTGCTCCTTAAATAATAGTGCAAAGGAAGGGGAAAAAAACCGTCCTCTGAGGAATGTGTGTAGTTCTCTCTCTAAGGTTTCGAGTCAGACAACACCTTGGTTTCGCTTTCTTCCCCCCCTTCGCCTCAGCTCTCTTTCTTCTGTTTGGTTATTCTGTAGTTCTGCTCTCCGAATCCTCCCTCTTCTTTTTTCTTACCCTGTTTCTTTTTTTTTTTTTCCCCTCCCAGCCGAGACACCATAATATTGTCAAAGAATATCTTTTCCCTCTCGTTCATTTTAACGTGATCACGGCTCAAAAAATACTCACAATGAAATAAGGATCGGGGGGGGAAAGGCAGCTCATTTTAGCGGCGCAGATCAAATGTGAATATAGTCTATTTGCGCTGATATCCCACCCTGTGATGTGTCGATGAGCAACATCTGCAAAGCGGTGTTGAAGCGCGAGGAGAGGTGAGCGGGTGCACCACCCTCCTGTCGATCTGCAGCGCGTGAAGCACCTCAAGGTAACGATAGAAGTACGTGTCTGAACAAATGTTATTGCTCGCTGTAATGAGGGTATAAAATGTTATTAATATTTTAAGAACAAGTCCTATTTTTCATTTCTGAAACCCACTGTGGGGCTTCTTTTCAAAGGGTTTCAGTCAAAACCCAATGGGAGATTCAATTGACTTTAATCTTGCATTCGTTTGAAAATTTGAGCCCATTAGTTAACTTTGCCTTCTCTGTGCAGTTTTCATTGCATTTCAATGAAGCCGCTTTCCTGTGGTGTTAAAACACTAATAGTTGCTTCAAATAGCAAATGAGAGCGATGGAATAAGTGCATAAGAGAGAATAAGAGAGGAAGGAAAATGAGACAGAGGAAGAGGAGGAGATGCTTAAGTCCGAGGGAAAACACTGTTATGAAACATCTATATTTTCAATTTGACACCCAACATTTTGAGATTCTATGTCCTTCAGTCTTCGAGAAATTCAGGCGTAATATACTTACGTCTGCGTATGGAGTGCATAATTAGTAGATTGGGTGTGCGCTGCCACCGCTCATGCCCTGACGACAAATTAGCTGCATCCACGTAGCAAGGCTAATTGGTGCAACACATTGTGGCTGCTGCAACCAGGGGTCAGAATGGCCATAATCAAATAAAGTAATAAGGCTGGGACTTGAATTATTCTCTTTGATGTCAGGTGGACCTCGGAAGTGAGACTCTCTAATTGCAGCAGCTCAGTCCTATTTCTCTCTCCTCTCCCCCTATTTCCGGACCTCTCTCTCTCTCTTTCTCTCTCTCTCTCTCTCAACTACAAACTGCATGGCTCATAAATTCAGCCAGTGCCGAAGGGTCAAATCTGCAGTTCAGCAAACGGCCACTTGAGGCAGCTAAGTTTTCAGCACAAATAAATGTGTTGACACCCTTTTAACAAGGTTTTGATCTTTAATTGACCCATTTATAGAAACTGTACAGGGCTGAAGTTTTGTATCATTTACCTATTTGAAGATATTATGAGTAGTAGTTGTACTTTAAAATATTCAGAAGTACCCTAGAATTAAAATTAGACTTTAGAAAGCGGATGTCTGATGCAGGGCCAAAGTTTTTGTTGTAGTATCGTATTACATAGAAATGCGCTGGTTTTATTCATGGTGTCGCGCTGTCAGAACATTGGTACCAGTTGGGTGAGTCGTGGGTCATGTAATCCCCACCCTGCTGGGCTCTCAGGGTAGACACATCCAACGGCACATGCATTATGAGAATGACTGCGAAATGTGAACATTAAAGGTAGCATAGAGTAGCGGTGTTGCGCAGTCCTGTTGGTTTCTCAAGTGCAACAATGAAATTTGGTGCAGGTACTGTATAATAAAAATTGTAATGGTTTATTTAGGGCTGTCAAATGATTAAAATTTTTAATCTGATTAAGCACAGGGTCACTGTGGATTAATTTTGATTATCACCCATTCGTTGTTTTTCATTTTGTGGGAGCAAAAACACTCATGAAAGCAGGTGATATGGACACTTGAATAAAATGACTTATTTTCCATAAAAATGGAAATGGGTTAAATGGAACAGAAGATTTCATCACTTTTTCCTTGATATATGAGTTATTGTGCATTAATCACGTCAACGTGTTAATCACATTAAAATGTTTAATCTAATTAATTATGCAAATGGATTAATCCATATTAACGTGTTAATTTTGACAGCCCTGGTTTTATTGTTTGATAAATTGTGCTACCTTTGGGACTTTCCTTTTGCTGACAGATGACTCTGGCTGAGCCGAGACAGTTCTGACCTTGTTTAGATAATTCAAAATGGGTCTTTGGTGCATTTATTGACAGGCTTCTGAGACTCTGGAAGCGTGGTCCAGCCGTCGGTTACTTGCACCCAGGGTCTTCACTAGAGCCCCTTTTCCACCACAGGGATGTTTCGAATTTACTCAGAATTCTGAAAAGCCTTGGTGCATTTCCAGCGCAGTTACCTGGGACAATTTTTTTCCCTTGACCCCAAATTTTGCCCAGAACAAGCTCCTGGTAGTGATATAGAACTTTTGAGATTACCTGGAATTCTTGAGGGTGCGGGGCTGAACAACACTGATTAGTGGAACACATTAGCATTTTGCTCTTCTGTACACAGAAGCCGGTATGCTCTGAGCGACAAGTGTTGGGGGAAACAGCCGGTAAACTGGCAGAGCTTAACGTCCACGAAAAGCAGAAGAAATTGAAGCATCTTTATTTGTATAGCGCCAATCACAATCGCCGATTATCTCTAGGCGCTTCACAATTCGAGGCCGAGACCTCATGACTATACATGGAGTAAACCCAACAGAACCACCGAGAGCAAGACAAAGGCGACCAGGGGGAGGAAAAAGTTCTTTTAACAGAAGAGAAAAACCTCCAGCAGAACCAGCGGCTCAGGGTAGGCGGCCATCTGC
>JAQQAE010010760.1:0-13931 GCA_029823295.1 Pseudamia nigra | reverse complement strand
GGCTGGGCAGCACTGTGTCGACATGGTCCGGGCTGGTAGCAGGCGGCTAACGGCTAACGACTGCTGCTGGCTCTTAACACAGAGCTGCTGTGCTGTCTATGTTAAGAGCCAGCAGCAGTTTGAACACACGGGGAGACAGCGCTTTGAACAACATTGAGTTATTGTTATATGGTTATTTCTTGCACTATTTCGAGCATTATTATAACATTTGATTTACCGTCACGGTATCAGACTTTCTTTTACGTGTTTACCATCTAGTGGATGCATACTTTAGCTTCTGTTGTAGCGCAGCTCCATCTAGTGGATGCACAACGCAACCGCAGCCACTGCTGTCACTGCCGTTGTAGTGCAGCGCCATCTAGTGGATGCATAACGCAACTGCACCTTATAATCCGGTGCGCCTTATGTATGGAAAAACAATCAAATATGTATCATTTTTTGAGGGTGCGGCATATAATCCGGTGCGCCTTATAGTGCGGAAAATATGGTAAGTGTGTTTCATGAAATTCAGGTTATTGCATCTAGCAAAAACGGAGCACCTGTGATGTTGAAGAACATCTAGTTGCAGATAGAGAGACCCATTAGTGAGGAGTAACAGTCAAAAACTGTTTTGTTCCCTGTGCAATAGCTTTTTAAAATAAGTCTATGTGATTTTCTTTTAATTTATTTTATTGAACAGTTTAGAGACAAGTGTATGATTTTGGTGTTTTTTTGTTTTTGGCAATTCATGTCTTTTGCAATATGTGATGGTTGAATGTGAGTGAAGTTTTTTTTTGTAATTGTAATATCTCTTTTTTTAAGCCTGTCTGTAAACCAAATTTCCCAGCTGAGACATTAAAATGTCTGAATTTGAAGAAACACAACACGTCTCTTAACACCATTTCTGATCCTGGATAACTTTCCCCATTTTTTTTCTTTCTGTTTCCCCCAGTACTTTAAGTATGTGTTTCCAGATGGGGTGGACACTGTGATTGTCAAGGTCAGCTCTGACATGAACTTCCCCTGCTCCGTTATGTCCATTCAGGACATTCTGGTAAAGTAACTCCCCTCCCTTTCCCTTTTTATAACAATGCGTCAGTGTCCTGAAGTGGCCCCTGGTACTGTGGTCATCATGCAATAGCACTCGTAAGCCACAGCAGGGCATTGCGGGGGTTATTGTTATTTGCCAGTGCATAAATGGCCGTGTAGTTTAGCCTTTTTAATGTAATTCCAATTGCATGTCTTCCTGCTCTTCAATGTGTGCTCTTTTAATGTGTGTCTTTTGTTTGTTCCTCACAGTGCCCTGTCTATGATCTTGACAACAATGTGGCCTTTATTGGGATGTACCAGACTATGACCAAGAAAGGTGCCATCACTGTGCAGGTAATGTTTGTCATCGTGTAACCTACACAGTGCAGAGTCTCAGACAAAACATATATACATTGGTTTACCTCACAAAACATTTACCAAGCCTCTCATGTGTTTCTGTTCTTCAGAGAAAAGATTTTCCCAGCAACAGCTTCTACGTGGTGGTTGTGGTAAAAACAGAGGACGAGGCTTGTGGCGGTCCCCTGCGATTCTATCCTTTGCGTCCAGATGAGCTCATCGATGCTGGGAACCGCAGCAAAATTCTTGATGTGGTGGTCTCTCCTGCCATTAACTGTAAGCCATATTACCTGTAAATGATTGGGTTTATTATTGAGGCATTAATTTAGACACTTTTCAATTTGTGTCTGAACTCTTCACAGCTGAGGTTTATGTCATGGGGATGCTCTTCTGCCTGGGCATTTTCCTCTCCTTCTACCTGCTCACTTTGCTGCTGGCCTGTGTAGAAAACAAACGGTAAGGTGTATGATCACATTTTGCTTCTAACATTCAAAGCCCCTTATTTCACTGAGCACCTGGAAGTACAGTATACACACCCTCCTGTAAACTTGGTTCCTCCTTCTCCACACTGCCCTCAACTTTAGAATACACTGCCACAAGACGTCCGTACAATCTCCTCCCATCTTTAAATCAAATCTCAAAACCCACCCGTTCAGAGTAGTGTACACCACGTGATCACTCCCCATCGTTACCACCATCATATTTATTCCACCCATCCCTTTAAGAGTTCTGTTTTACAATTTTAAATACAGGATAATATCTCAGCTTTAACCATGTTTGTTTCTTTTTTAACCTAGTTTTTTCTAAATTTGATATACGGTAACCTTATAATGTCCCAATAATTAAAGTGTGTTATTTTTATTATTGTTAAACTAAATATACATACAATTTTCTTACAGCTATCCTCAGAATTTTATCTGCTCCTTATACAGATTGCATAATTTACTTCTGTCTCATACAGGGTATGTTACACAGTGCATAACACTGTTCATTTGGACACGTGTGATATTTCTCACACAACTTTATCATACATGCAGTTAGTCTCAGGTTCATTTTATTCAAGTAATTTTTAATTTTCTATATTCAACTTAGAAAAGAACTCTGCATTTCTAAATTAATAATCTCTACGTTTTCTTTGTAGCCAAGCAAGTCGATTCATATTGCAACACTGACCGCAGTAATTGCAATATGACTTTTTCACCAGGTTAGGTTAAAATCCTTAGGCACAACCACAAAACCTTGAGGAACGTTAATGTCATATCTTTATAAATAAATTTATTGCTGAATCAGGTTAATGCACATAAATCTTAAGTCCATTTTCCAAAAACAGTTTTTCCCTTCCCTTTAACCAGATTTTAATTTGCATATATTTTAAAGTTTTTGTGCAAAATGAACATTTCTTACACAGCACACAAAGCCAAAGAAATATGAAAGATGTGTATTAAAATGGAACCTGTATCTCTTATTAAGTGATTACTTATCTACAACATGAACTTGAACTGACATGAAGTTAAAGTACAAGGTGAAATTCAGAGATTTCACGTGCTTAAAATGAACAGTTCAAAGTCATACGACTGCATCACAACAGGTAGCTGGACAGAATACAAATGATACTTATTTGCATCTTTGCTCCTCTGTTTATGCAGAATGAGTAAGAAGAGAGAGGTGTTTGAGGATCCTGCTGACATGTCGCCTGCTGAGACAGGTAACCCAGCAACTAGCTCTGATGGACCAGCCCATTAGGGGCTCATTAGTGGGTGCGTTAAACTTACCAATATTTAAAGTAGCGAGTCTTTTCTCAAGCATATTTCATGATATGTAAGATATTAAACTCTACTAAACATGCAGTATGAATTCTTAAACCTTTTTTTGTAGAATGTAACATGTGTCTGTACTGAATATGTCTTTTACCCTCTCTCCCTACTGCTAACGTGTGGTTCAGCCTCTCTGCTTGGGAAGAACGGAGATGGTATAATGACACAGTTACTCCTATTGTGCACTTACTACCCTTTCTTACTTTGTTGCTTGCCTGCAGATGCCATGCATGAATTAGCTCACTTGTTACAATTTGCTCCATTTATTGAGGCAAAGATAGAGCCACATTACTGGTCACAGTACTTTGTAGTTCTGTGTTGTAAAATAAATGTGCAGTCTGTTAATTAAGCACAAAAATACAGATATATGTGATACTTGTGATGTGCACTTAGTTAGTTAGTTATTTTGCTTCTTTTGTATGTGTCTTTGCTTTTGTGGCTGAAGAAACACACAAGTATAGCAACATACAAATACAAGCAATACAGAAATGATAAATATGTACACTGCTTATGTAGTTCTTCAGCCCTTCAGTGTGTATCTGTGTCCATTTGCTGCAGTGTTTGCTGCCTTAATCTGATTTGAAACAGCAGGACGCACTCAGTTTGAAAACTCTGACTGCAGCAGCCACTGCACCACTCTGTCCTCATACTTTTACTGCGCCATGTTTTAAACTGATATTTCACTTGCATGTTTTTTTTTTAAGTTAATTTGAGCCTGAAAAAGTAACATCTATTTGTCATATAGAACATGAACTGATGCTATTCCTGCTTGTGATGATGCTTGACTGTATGCCTTTTACCTTACATACTAACACTTTAGATCCTGCGGTGTTGCAGCATATTTGCAGTTCTGGGTATTATGGGTACTAATGTGTAGCACCTACTTGTTTTGGGGGTTTGATTGGTTTTGATTTTCCAATAATACAGTGAATCTGGATTCTTGTGCTTATTCATTCACAGGCAAGACTCCAGCCTCACCATATGAATATGGTTCCTTTGGTAAGTTTTTGTGTTTTTTTCTTCTCTCACATGTCACAAATGTCTTTCTTTGTGTGGTGAAGTGAATCAGTTGTGTTTTTTTTTTTCTTTTCTTTTCTTTTTCCTCTCTGCAGCTGACAACGGCAGCACATTAAGTTCAGAGGCCATCACTGACAGCGCCACATCAACAGACAACAACTATGGATACATGGGTATGGACAAACGGGGGCACACACGAAGCTCTTCTCATTTCCTTGTTTTTTGCCTCCTTGTTCCTCGGGGTCTCGGCACACTGTATTTAAGGATGTTTGAATGCCCTACATCAAATAGTGAGAATCACAGAGGATGGCTGGAGGAGTTACAACGTACAAGCATAGCATTTGTCAGACATGTGACATGTAAAAGAGGCGGGACATGATGTATTATGGTTATTTAAAATGATCAAATTCGCACTCATACTTGTATGTTGGATACAAAATTTGTGTGACATCCTTACATAACCTACTGACACGTCATGCCAAATTGTGAGTTTTCAGTTAATCTTAACTTGTACATGAACACTCATGTGAGAGATCCTGAAATACATTGGTAGCTGTAACTAGATAGCAGAAGATTAAATGCAGCCGTTCCATATATCATATTTAACCAACTTTTATTTAAAACGACAGCTTCAAGGTGAAGTTGTCTTATTTTGTTAAAAGCCTCTTGCTTCAGCTCCTCCTTTGTTGCTTGTCATTTTTGCTTGTCAGGTACAAATATTCACATTTTTAATCTGGTTTCATATGGACTCTAGTAATTGTGAGTGTAACACAATGCAATTTCAGGAATTGTTTCAATGCATTGGGTTTCAATATTCTGTTACATTGGAGTAATGAACAACAGCTGCGGGTAAATATGACTTGTTGGATTTGGGTTGAAGAGATTAGATTCTGCATGATTTGTACTGTCCACTTGCTCATGGAAAAGACTGAATTGAGTCACATATGAGTCAAATGGTCACATTTGGGCCTCTTTTGCCTGCAGTGTGAAAAGGGCCTAAGATATGAGGTGAGGACCTGAGGAGGTAAAATTAGGATATGAGAAAGGGGGGATGTTTGGGGAGGTGAGATCGTTTTCACAGGTTCTCATCACTTGGCCTGGTGGTGGTTTCAAGCAGGTAGCCGCGACCCCCTCACTGCTTTTCTGTGTTTTTGTTCATCAGGACAGGAGCCTTTCAAACGGCGACCATTCCTCAATCACCTTCACCACATAGCCATCCGCATTGGTGACACTGCTGCACGATTTGCCAATCATTTTCAGCTTTACACCAAACCAATCAGCACTTTTCAATTGTACAACAATGAAAAATATATGTTTATACATTGTAGAAAGGGTTTGAGTGAAAATTGGATAAAAGCAATGAAAACTTATGGTCTGTTGCTGTAAAATGAAGTACTGGTGGTAGTAATTAGATTTTAGATCCAACAATAATTCCAATAATTCTGTTGATATGTTTGAATCTCTTAAAGGAGACATATTGTGAAATTTTTTTGTCTTTTCTGAATATAAAACCAGTCTGGTAGCTTTAAAACATAATGTTAAAGTATCAAAATTCTCACTTAAAGGAGAAATATACACAATACCTTTTGGGTTTCTTGATAATCATGATGTTACAAGTATTGTCAGGATTCACCAGAATCACCAAAACCATCCTGAGATAATGTTCCAGGCAGTCTAGATGGTCTCCATGGCCAAGACAGGAACAGACTGTGGTCAGTAGGAGCTTATTTGCATTTGACATATAGGCACTGAAAAAACTTGTGTAAATTAGGTTTCCAAACTAGCACGTACACATTTTATGGACATGAAAAAATTAAATCAACTTGTTTAAGATGGATACGATACGTCTCCTTTAAATTCTCTCGAGCATATGATTGTTCTTAACGTCCTGTAAATGATTTAAAATGTTTTCTCCCCTTTTCCTACATGACATTCATCACTTTTGCTGCCTTTCACAGAGCGTACTTTGGACAGCGCCGGGCGAAGCAGGCAGGAGTCTCTGAGCTCTGTAGAGGAGGATGACTACGACACGCTGGATGACATAAACTCAGACAAAAACATTGTCCGTACCAAGGTAAGCCTCATCTCTCTCCCCCTCATTTTACCGTATTTTTTGGACCATAAGGTGCACTTAAAATCCTTTAATTTTCTCAACAATCGACAGTGCGCCTTATATATGGAAAAAGATCATAAATAGATCGTTTGTTGATATTGCGGCTTATAATCCGGTGCGCCTTATGGTCCGAAAAATACGGTACTTTGTTATCCCCGCCAAGGCCGACAGGCCCCGAATGGGGATATAAAAACAATCACCTTATGTCTGTCCGTACTTCCATCCATCCCGAAATTTCTACCTATATCTCCACAACCCCTAGGCCCAGAGTGACCAAATTTTACCTTTGCGTACATCTCTTGGGGGGGGAAGGGATACCATGGTAACCTTGACCTAATTTGTGTATTCAATTAGGTCACAGAGTCATTTGGTGACCCAGCCACCTTTTGGGCTCCAGAGACCCAACCCCAAGAGCTAGGGCTCTGAAATTTTATATGCATCTACTCGGTGCTGGGAGACAACCCCGAGTATACCACATGACCTGATCTTGGCTTTGACCTTGACGATCAGTCAGGACTGAAAGTTGGGTTACCCAGTTATATCCTCTAAGCTCAGTGTGATCAAAATTTACATGTTAGTACATTCCCTGGGGAGAAGGGATACCATAGTGACCTTGACCTAATTTGCATTTTTTTATTAGGTCACAGGATCATTTAGTCACCCAACTTCTTTTGGGCTCTACAAACCCAGCCTTTAGAGCTAGGGCTTTGAAATTTTACATGTATCTACTCGGTGCCCAGGGACAACCTCCAGTATACCGCATGACCTGATCTTGATGTTGACCTTGAAGATCAGTAGGGTCTGAAAGTGAATTTGTGAATTTTTTCTTTCAGCACCCCCCCCCCGACCCTCATGAGGATTAAGGGGTAGAAAATGGATGGATGGATGTATATTTGTTATAAATTATAAAGCCCTTCAGTGGGGTATTTGCCAATTCACAGCTTTTTGTTTTAGAATGATTTGATGGCATTGCTTGTAACATAATCCAGTCTGCAGTTTTTACACTTGTTATAATGCTATGAATACAATTTCAGTCTTTATCGGTGATAGTGTTGTTTCCTCGTTGCAGAAATTCCTGTGTGTATCTGATCTAGCCCGTAAAGACAAGAGGATCCTCAGTAAGAAATACCAAATCTACTTCTGGTGAGAATTGAAACTACAGTACAATTAAACAATTTGTTTGTAGTAATCCTAATGATAATTTGATTTAATTATACGCTGCAGAATTCTCCCCAGTAAATAAGTTATCAGACTAATAATTCTCTTCTCTGCAGGAACATTGCCACTATTGCTGTGTTTTATGCCCTGCCTGTCATCCAACTAGTCATCACATATCAGACGGTAACTAGATAGCATATATCATCTCTGATTTAAGGCGGATATTTTGCAGCCTTTGTTGTCTGGTGATATGTCCAGTATAAAGCATGCAAGAAGAAAGTTACGATATGTATTTGTATTTAAGTTTATGTATTTTGTATGTTTGTCTTGATGTTTCTAAATGAATAATATGTGTATTTTTCTTCACGACCAAGAAAGCGGACTAAAATTGCAATCGCCATATTACCCTCAATATTAACAATGTGACTTATTCACCAAATTGTGCAGCACTAATGCAGGAACTTAAACATTCTTAACATCTATAAACTTAGAACATATAATTAACATACGGAAAAGATAAAATCATACGTAAAATCATTACTACAAATTCCTATGTATGTAATCACATAAACAATAATAATAACAGATTAATATAATATTTAAAAAAATATATGTTATTATATAGTAGGGTGAAAAAGTCACCTATGTACACTACTGTACAAGTTAGATGTGCCTTTTGTGAGTAAACTAAAAAGGGCCTGGTTTTAATGGATCACAAGGACACAGTGAAAAATATGCCAACAATGCTGTAATGTATTTCACATTCTATATAAAATTTATTCTGGATGACAACATTTTACAGTAATTTTTTTAACATCATGTTCACATGTCTGACTATTTTCACTTTTGAAAACACATTTGTACACATAAAAACTTTGTAGAGACTTCCTGTTTACAGCTTTACTTATTCTTTGCTAGTGTATTTTTAATCTTTTATTCAACCTTTATTTTACCAGGCAATTATTAAGATCAGTGTCTTACTTTAAATGTCAACCTCACAATTGCCAAAAGACACTTCCAGTGGCAAGAGAAGAGGGTAAAAAAACAAAAAAAAAAAAAAAAATCACATTATACAATCACAAACATGTACAATGAAGGCACTGGAACTATGAATGACCTCACAAACACAGACTGAGTTATATTTGTTTGTACAGTTTTGACACAGTTTTCTAGATCTCAGCTCCACATAGATTCATGTATATGTTGCATTTAAGTGTCTGGTTTTTTGTCAGTGTTAGAAGTGTTTGTTGCTGTTATATTTATCAGCTGCAAGTGATATTCAGAGCTTGGATTAAGAAGCATTTATTCACTGTTGAAGTGGAGTCAGAAGCCTGTCAGCAGCTCCATAGCACATATGACCAGAGCCACTAATAGACGTGACTGTGAGCCCTCCATTAGATGAACATCTTTGTCACAAAATGCCCTTGCCATTTAAAGGGTGTGCTTTTTGGAATATCATCCCACCCTCAGTGACAGCGTGTTCAAGCTGTGCTACATTTAACACACAGTGGTTAATAAGGGGGGGGCCATCTGTAATAAAAAAAAACCTCACAATTATTCAAATAGCCTTATGCAACTGGTGTGGGCTTTGTAGTCTCCTTATTGAGACCTTGTGGAATACACATAATGAACCACTTTGCCGAATTAAGCACTTAATTCTTATTCCATTATATCCATAACTTTATTACCAGCCTGATCTTTTTGTATAGCCTGGTTAGCAGACCCCAGTTTTTATAGTCTTGGTGTTGTGTCTTTTCTGTTGTATCTTGTGGTCTGCTTTTATATTTTTCCTTGTTTAAATGTGGTTTTGTTTTTCTTGTTAACATCAGCCTACCAAGGGTCTGCAGATGGAAATTAGTCTGTGACCACAATCTGGCATATTTACATGTCAGTCTCCATTAATATGTACTGACCCTTCTCTCAAAGTTTGGTTGACATTTCTTTGTGTCATCCTGAGACGTTTGTGTAATCTGCTGTAGATTAATGTTTGACTCTCGTTCCTCAGGTTGTCAATGTTACAGGAAACCAGGACATCTGCTACTACAACTTCCTGTGTGCGCACCCACTGGGAGCGCTAAGGTGTGCAGGTAGCATGTGTGTGATGGAAAGCTAACAATATACAGGCAGTCCTCGTGTTACAGACGAGTTCCGTTCCTACGGTTGCGTTGTAACCCGAATTTCCACGCAATATCCCCTAAATACCCCTTAAATCTCTAAATAACTATCCAAATACTGTATTTTACCTTTAAAAGTCGCGTTTTTTTGCATAGTCTGGCGAGGGGAATTACAAATACTGTACATCGGAGCGACTTTGTATTTTGAATAGATTCGACAATAGGGTGTTTGAGAGGAGACGAGCCGTGCTGCTGCGGCTGTCGCGTCTGGTCGAGGAACGCGTGGCTGCCGCGCCTGATGCACCTGATGCACGTTCTCTGAACAGACGCGACCTGTTCTGTTCCGCCTTTCTCTGACCTTTTGATGATTTCCAGCTTCGTTTCCATCATAATGGCTTTCCTCTTGGCTGGACCAGCATCGCTAGAAGATCCTGCTTTCTTTTTTGGGGCCATGATGTGAAAAGGGAGGGTGAAAAAAGCGAGGATACCGAGAAAATTACGTAGCACAAACACAGACACTCTACACTGGAGACAACATAGTGGACGAGACTCAGGCGTCATAAAGTCGAAATTTGCGTAGGCCGAGTACCACGTAACCCAGGAACTGCCTGTACAACCAAAAACTCAACATAGACAGCAGAGAATACTTGGTCTTTTAGCTGCTATTTACCTGGTACACACTAGATGGAGCCATTAAGTCATTTGAACAAATTCACACAAAAATAGCAGAAACCACTTGTAAATAAAAGCAAAAAGAGCATGGTGATCTAAATCACTACCAAAAACTAATCATTTGTTCCTTGGTCTATTTCAGATAAAACTGGATCATAACACTTAATGTAAATGTGCTGTTTCAAAACTAATTCAGTACATGCTGTGATCTTAAGCAGTGTCTTTGATGTGATTTATATTGTGTAATTCTTCAAAGAAATATAAAATTGTTTGTGATGACATGGACTGTTTTCACAGTAATGCACACGGATGGGTGGAGGTAAGTGAAGTAGTGCAGAAAATGTCTCTATGTGCAGAAAAAAATGGCATAGTTTGAAGACAGCACAGTGCTGGCGTCCAGCCATAGCATTCTCCTAGTTGGCACAATTTGGATGGATGCTTGAATAAAACCACAGCCCAAACCCTCTGCAGTCACAAATAAATAAATAAAGTTGAGAAATGCTGGCCCAAAGACAAAAAATGGAGTAGGTCAATGAAATGCTGGGAAACAGGAAAGGTCATGGAATGAGATACCTGTGGCGAACAGTGAAACTTAGTGTACAATAATGTATGTCATACTCACACATGAACACAAAGACACAAACAGCCTGGAGACACACACAGAAATACACACATGCAAACATCCTGTAATTCTCACTTACAAACCCAGCATTGCCAAAAACTCACACATTAAGAATGTTTAATGCCTATGAACAACTTTCTAAACTTTCTTTTTATTCATAAATGGAATTTCAAATTACTGGCCTAATTTCTCTTCCCTCTTCTTTCCTTTTCTGGCTTACTGGCTTGCATCGCTTCTCACACATGGAGTTGAAATGGAGATTGTGTTTTCAGAGCAATGCAGAGCAGCCCTCCTTAAAATTGGCTCCCTTAATAATTCAGCATTTGAATGAAGCTGGAAATCTGTCACCGCATGTGATTGTGTGCATGAGTGGGAATGAGAGACAGAGGGAGGAGAAAAGTGGAAGTAGCAGAGACGACTGTATGTGAATGAGAATGAAAAGGGCAGAAGAAAGAGATAAAGAGAGTTTAGAGTGTAAGTGTAATGGGGTTTGAAAATAATTTTAACACTAGCGGGCTACTGTGTGCAAGCTTGTAGAATTGTAAACTTGAGAGTATGTGTTACTACCCTCGTGGGGACCTAAAACTTAATCTAGACCACAGTGTAAATTAAGTCCACTCTTGAGTCCAGACTGCTCCCTGAGGGTTAAGGTTTTGGGGTCAGGGCTAGAATTAGGGTTAGCATTAGGCATTCAGTTATGAGGCTGTAGCATATTCTCACAACCTTACATCAGTGAAAAGTTCCAAATGGAACTGGAAATCTGACATGTGTGTCTACTGTAGAATGGATGCACCAATGTTTAGATCTTCCTCATGATCATGACCATGATATTTGCTGTTTTTCTCTGGAATGTGACGGTCAACTTCTTAAACTGTTTTTCACTCTTATTAATACAAAATTTACTAGAAAAAACTGACATGGTGGAAAACCACTATTCAAAGTGGCATGCCAATGTGACCTAATAGGGAAATTTTGACATGGACGAATATCTGTGACTATTTGATACACTGTAAAATTGTCCATAGGTTTTTACAGTTAAAAAACATAATATCATGACAGAAAAAAACTTAAACTGTGGAAAGGTATATACTTTTTCTTAAAATTACTTCCTACTTCTGTGTGTGCAGATCCTTTTCTGCTTGTTCCTGCCTCAGTTTGATTTTTCTGCCAAATTCCTTGTTTTCCTGTAGTAATCTAATAAGAAAACAGCTTTTGGATACCATTAAATTACTTTTTTTGTGGAAATAGTGGGCTGTTGACACATTTTCAAGACTTTTTCTGACCTTCACTTTTCCATGATCTGCAAAACCCTGCAGTACATTTAGCAAATAGCTGGAAGCTAATCTGCAAGATGCCTCCCCTCTCTATGGAAGACTACAACAAACTTCTACAAAGGATTACTGTACTGAAAATTAAAATTCAGAGGTTAGAAGTAAATGTGGAGCTAAATGGACTATGTGGAAATGATACTATGTGACCATTTGATTATAACAATGGACAAGAGTATGCTAACACACAGCTAACTAGTACCAAGAAGACCGCTGAGCACCAGGAGGGCTGTGTGACCAGTATCAGTCCTCCCTGGAACTCTCTTGGAGCAAAGCCCAAGAACAAATCTCTTCCCTGTGATATGGGAGGTCGTGTAACAGGCAGGATCCAGCGGCCAGAGATCTGTGATGTGACGGGCTGGCCGGCCTTATTCTCCTCATCAATGCCTCTGCAAAGAAAGGCACAGCCACAGAAAACAGTTAAAGGGAAAACAAGCCAAAGGGCTCCCAAACAACCAAGTGTGCAACTTCAAAACAGATTTGCTCCACTGCTGCAGGACCCTGGCTCTCCATAAGATGACCTGGATAACCTTTGAAACTTGCAGAAAAGGGTAAGATCTGAAAGTAAATCAGAAGACAGAAGGCTACAGGGAAAGCTAATGACTGGGCCTCATACTCTGATTATGAGTGACTCTGCCTTAAAAGGTGTTAGAAGCATGTACGGTAAAGACATGAAAGTGCTGTGCTTTCCCAACGACATGGTCTGTGACATGACTGACAAAGTTCTGAATATTGTTGCAGCAAATCCAACTCTGAAATGCATTGTACTGCACACCGGGGCCAATGATATTATGAAGCAGAAAGAATCCTCAAACAAGACTTTAATATTCTGCTAAACACAGTGAGCTCTGTGAATGCTCAGGTGTTTATCAATGGGCCTCTACCACCAGTCAGAAGAGGAGTCGAGAGATTTAGCAGGTTGCTGGCACTGAACACATGGCTTTCTACTGCATGTCATGTTCATTCAGGGAATTTTATTGACAATTTTTGCTTTTTTTGGGACCGCGGACATCTTTTTAAAAGAGATGGAATTTCCTCAAAACAAGTTAGCAGTAAAACTGTTCACTTTCTACCTATTTATCTTCCTGCCTCACAGTGCTCCCTCTGCCGAGGACACCAGACAAGGGAAGCCAAAACAAAAGAAAGAAACTGCAAAACATGAAGGAGAGCCATCACAAGAAAGCAAAGACCAAGACAAAGAAGAAGAGGATGCCTCGCTGCCACCAGCAGCTCATGAGGATTCATTCCCTCCAAAGCCCCTCCCTATGCCAAGGATGAAGAGCCAACACTCTCCCTGCAAGATATGCACCCAACACCCACCACTGCTCACAAGGATTCACCCCCTCCAACCCCCTTTCCCTCTGCAAACTCGGCCCAGTTCTCCATCTTCTCTGAGTGTCTTATCCCTCTTTTCCCCCATGTGGGAGTTCAATGAGCAGATGAAGAAGCTCGTCAGAGCCAGCCTCTAACTTACTTCCCGTCCATCCCCAATCAAAATTCCACCCTGCCCCCCTCGATCATCTAAGCACCAACACCCACCACCCCAACCCCTCCACGGCAGCTTAATGTCTACAACTGATGTGTTCTAGGTCCAGGTTTCAAGATAAATACAGGTCCTTCTCAAAAAATTAGCATATTGTGATAAAGTTAGTTATTTTCTGTAATGTACTGATAAACATTAGACTTTCATATATTTTAGATTCATTACACACAACTGAAGTAGTTCAA
>JAQQAE010010759.1:0-13931 GCA_029823295.1 Pseudamia nigra | reverse complement strand
AGATCTTTGAGTCCATCTCATGAAAAATGGGATCAAAAACAAAAGTGTTGCGTTTATATTTTTGTTGAGTGTACTTTGACATTGACATAAGTAAGATTTAAATACAGAATAAGTGAGTATTTTCAAAGTGTCATATTTGCACTTATAGTTAAGTTAAGGATGTACTTCCACTACTGGTGTTATTTATATTGAGCTCAGTAGCCAAATTTGCAGTGAATACGACCACAGGTGTTTTGGATGAGAATTGCTTACTCCCCATTTAAGTGTTAATTTTAATAACACTTGTCTTTCAGAGGAGTGAAGTTGCACATAAAGCATTTAAACCTTGTGATTCCTACTGTAGCTGATGAATGGGACTAATCCTGCCTAGGGAGTCTGTGCCTAGCTCATATTTAAGAAACATTTAGCTCAGTGAACTCTTGAAATCTATACTTAAATGCTGAATGTACAAAAGTAATGATTCATTTCCTTCACACCTGCAAATAATTTATTCTACAGTCTGAAAAAGACACTCATGATACTGGCATTAAGCCTTTGTATGTATTTTGGATACATTTTACACTTACAACAACAGATTTAAAGTGAAACCCTCATTGAATTTGTCACTATTGTGCAATATTTTATTATTAATCAATATTCTTACATCATTATTTTAGAATTGCTGCAAGTATTTTGTCTTTTAATTGAATTTCAGAATGCATTAAAAGCAATTAACACATACTTGGTAATTAACTCTGAGTGCACAAATGTAACATGTTTATATTGTACAAGTGATAAGTGGAAGGATCAATTGTAAGGTGGTTGCAGGTATGAAAATGTGATGTTTAGACAAATTAAATTGATTTATAAAGGAATTCCATTGCAATTACAAACAAACAGTTGTAATTAAGTTTGAATATGAGTTGATTTGTTTGTGTTCAGACTCCCTGTTGCCCAGCGGTCTGGTGATGGAGGTGCTGTGGATGCTGTGTGAGAGGACAGAGTGTGCTGCCGAGTGCCTCTACCAGACTGCAGTCATACAGACACTGTTGGCTCCTGTTATAGCTCTGCTCAGTGGACAGCAGGTCGAAAATACACACACATGCAAACTATTTAATGTTATTATAGTAGTAGATTATGCATGCGTAATCTACTACTATACAATGGAGTTTGACAAATCAAAGCAGACAAACTGACTTTGTTTGTAATGAATAGGGGTGATTCTAAGATGTGTTTTTGTTCATTTTTGCTCATTTTTGTTCATGTGGCAGTTATTCAGTTAATTTTTTGTTCACTTTTTGTTTTTTGTTTATTTTTGTGAATTTTCTCATTTATAATCATTTACTTGACTATTTTGTTCATTTTTTGGGCTGTTTTGTAATTTATTTTATTAAGTTCTTTCAAATCTTGTATCCATTTTCATTCAAATGATTTTTTCATTTATCATCTTTAAGATTTTTAAGAACTTTCCTTGTTATTTCACTCAGGTTTGCCTTAATCTTGTAAGATTTAGGATTTTTTTTGTTCATAATTTTCTTATTGTTGTTTATTTTCTTAGTTTTTGTTCATTTTTGATTATTTAATTTATTATACTATTTAAACTTGTCAATTTTTTTGTTCATTTTGTAATTATTTGCATAGGTTTTTGTCTTAATTTTTGTTATTACCTCTTAATTTTTTTTCTTTTTGCTGATTTTGTGCTTATTTTTGATAATTTATAATGTTATTTCCATCACTGAACAAAGCCACAGGAGTCACTGGGGAGGGGTTAAAGAACTACAGGTTGAAACTCCTGTTCCATACAAGTGATTAGTCCATAGTGCTGGAGCCTGTACTATCACTACTTAAAAAATGTATATTTAGGGTGTAGTGATAGTATTTACAGTATACCCTATCGAGGGCACCCCTACTCTCCTGTAACTGTCACTGCTGTTTTCCTAGTCAACCCTCTGGGACCCCAAGCTGTTGCCTGGTGAAATCCAGCACTTCTGGATATCAGAATCATAGTAAATCATTAAAAAATGCTTGATAATCTTCATAAGATGCTGAACAATTAATACTGAATACTTGCAGTGTAAGTTTCACCTACACAGGCCTTCAGACCTTTAGCTATAAGCTTTTCCTGACTTTAACTGCCAACAAAATAAGTCTGCATTGTTTTTAACGTTGATTCCACCACCACATCATTAAGTCTATTGTCTGAATATCATATGGTATTTGGATTTCATTTGTTTCAGAAGCTATCGGCTAATGTTTCTGTATATTCTCCACGGTTTGCAGGCCAAATTAAAGTCTCCTGCAACAACGCTGACTCTCATCGCTGATATTCTGGCTCGCATTGCAAACACTGACCGAGGATTGGCTCTTTTCTTGCATGAGAAAAATGTAGTCGTGTCCAACAGTGAGAGGTGAGACTGCAAATTTTGATGGAATGCATAGTAGTCTGAAAGATTTAATTCACATATGTACAGTACATTGAACACTGATCCACAGAGATGGCTGAAAACTTTACTATTACATGCAGTACAAGTCACACATCAAGACTCTTTTGAGCATGGTACAGTAGATGGAAAATCCTACTGAGCATCTCCTGCTTCACATATGACAAGGTGATCGTCTCATCTGCTTTTCAGTATCTTTTTCACTGCTCTTTTTTTCTTCTCTTTAGAACATTTGCTGCTCAGGTCATCGTACAGTTCACCCTGAAGCTGCTGAATAAGGAACTCTCATCTCCCAGTGAATCAGATGTGTCTTGCAATCTATGTGGAGCCTTTATATTTGTGTGTAGGCAGATATACAACACCTGGGAGGGCTTACAGGTCCTCCGACCCTATGGCCTGCACAAGGCTGTAGCTGCAGCTTGGAAACAGGTATCTGCACTCAATCTCTGTATATAACACGGATCGGGGGCTTAAACTGCTCTCTGCATTTATGTTTAGGCACAGTTAGAGTGGTGCTTGGCTAATTTACCTGTAACATTCTGTAAAAGATCAGAATGTTTACTCATTTTTCCAAAAGATTTAGAATTTGTAAATATCATAATCAGCTTTACTGGCTAGACTGCCTTGGTTACATTTCATCTGTTTTATGAAAGCAGCATTCTTTGCTGGTTCACTCACTATAACAAAAATGCCACCACTGCTCACACACATTAATTATCCATTATGATATAGAGTACTTCATTTAGTTTTTGGAATACAGCTTTGTCATGTTGTGTCAACATTGTTTTAGCTTGGCCATTATAATCTAAACTGAAAAACAAAACTGAGAAACAAAAACAGAAAATAAAACCTGACAGTAGAATGTGCGATGAAAATCAAACCTTCAAACCCTGCTGCTGCAATACGCTCAGATCTTATGATAAATCAGTGCCCACTAATTCTATCACTGGAAGTTTTCTTTAAATTCAATAAACAATCTCTTCACACGTATTTCTTGATCATCAGTCAAAAATTAACTGACACAGATCAGACATGGTTGCATCAGTCTTACATTTTCCCTGTCACTTCCTCCTGATGTTGACTTCACTCCAGTCTGTGTTAATTTTTGATTTTCAGGTGGCATGTACTGCTTTTGGCCACGTCTAAACAGTGTGACATCTCACGTCCACATATCTGGTACAAGGTGTGCTCAGTCCACCCACTAAAGACAAAAAACCTCGCCTGGATGTTTTTAGGATGACTCAGGGAGAGTTAATGTTTTAAAGTTCACAAGAAATGTAAATATTGTCAAAACGTCAGTGGATTTTTGTCTATTTCCAGTTAAGCTGGGTTGTACAAGATTGGTATTGCAAGGTGTGTTATTTATGTGTATTCTTCCTCTTTCCTGTTCAAATTACAATTGGAAAAACAAAACAATTCCTGGCACTTACAGTGTTCCATAAAAGTTAAACCTTGAATAAAGTCCATATGGACAGTAGCTTTTAACATGGTTTATTGCTGTATTTGAGGCTCCAGTATGGAAGCTGTGTTTTAGAAATATCTGGTGTGCTTTTGTTGCATAATTACAGCATATTTTCCTTAATCAATAATTTCTTTGTATTTTTAGACTAGTTTCTTTTCAGAACGGGTTCCAACCCCAGTGCCTGGAGCAACTTCTGGAGCTTCCACCCAGGATTTACAGAACATGTGAGGTTTCTATTTATACTCAAACATGTGCACAAATATAGAATATTTCCTGGAAATTATGTAAAGATAATAATTATAACTTAGGTAGGATGAAAAAGGGTGACGTTTAAAGACGCATTTTAATATTCTATTGCCATTTGGTCTTTTTTTTTCAAATAGTACTAGATAGCATTCAAAGAGTGCATACCTCTGACAAGGCACCTCAGTTTAGCTAAAATGTTGAAATGTCCCATATGGAAATTCATGCTGCTGTTTTGCAGACACGAGATGGAGCCGTTCAGTCATTTGCACTAATTTAATTCAAACCAGTGTTAAACATCCTGCAGCCATGTGGTCATTTGGATGATTACTAAAATCATTTGTTCCTACGTAAGTTTATCGAAATCTGTTAATTACTTTTGGATGAAAGTTACCAACAGACAGCATTGCTCCAGACTGTGACCAATTTTTACATTTTGCGACTTACATTCTGACATGAGTCGCATGCATGCAACCAACACAGTAGTAGGACAAAATATAACACTTCATCATGAGCTATTTTGTGGAGAACTCGTGTTCACAGCAGCATGGTGAATATCCTAGTCCAGAGCGCACGGCCCGTAATTTACTCCTGTGTTTTCATACGAAACACCCCCCACCCAACCGCATATTGAACTGGTCCGGACATGTCACATGACAGGAGGAGCTGTAGACGCTGGTTATCTAAGTTTGTTTGTAGCCTGTTAGCACCTGCTCAGCAAGTCATCACGTCTAAATGTTAGTGAGCGGAGGAAATGTAGCAATGTGCGACAGAAAGAGCAGTGTGATATGGACTTATTTAAACCAGCTAAAAAACTACGGCAAGGGGTTGTTTATGTGAGAAGAAGGTTCAGCACAGCAGTAACATGAGTCACCACCTGAAACACCTGAAGACACATCCTGAGATTCATGTATCCAGATGTTTGTAATGTTTCTGTCCCTAAAACAAACGTAATAATCATGGTGTCATTTTAACAGTAGTCGTGGTGAAGAGACTGTTTTAACATTTCTTCACAGAGAATTCAAATAGAGCATTATGTTTTTCATACCATGAAAATAAATTACTGGAGCTGATATTTCTGTGTTTATTAAAAATATTTTAAAAATATAATGGAATTGTCAAAATGGTCATTTTTGCAACATTAAAGTTGTTAAATGGTCAGATTATTGTTTTTGGCAATAATATTTTGATTGAAAAAAAATCACCAATAAGAAATGATGAGTATCAGCATCGATTCAATTTCGCAAAAAAATAAACAGTATTGTATCAATTCTTAAAATGTGGTATCGTCCTGTCAATGTGCTGGTGAGTCACATGGAAGCTGAACACGCCCACACTGAGGTTATGTCCCTATTCAATATTTGATAGTTTTTAGTAAAGGAGGGAAAGAGCAAGGTCATGATGTGGTTAAAATTCTCATGCATTTCCTTCTGTCATACATTCTTAAAATCAATTAATTTTCAACTTTAAATCAATAATGCTAGCAGTTGTGTAATTAATGTTTTTATGCAAGGAACATATTTCTTTCAGTTAGGTAATATGTTTCTGTGAAAGCCAGCGAGGCAGGATCTGTACTGTATGGTAGTCAGCTTTCAAATTGAGTATGAGTTAGATTGTGAAGTTTGTCCAGTCAGTGAATAAATGCATGTGAATATTGCAACCGCCCGTCTGAGTGACCCAGCTGAGTGACCCGGCTGCAGTTCAGTTGACCTCCACTGGACACCATAGAAAAGACAGTGTGAGAAGCCAATAATACCACGTTTTTGTCTTCAGTTTCATGGTACTTTGTGTGACCACTGTTTTCATGCACTCCTACGTCCAAAAGTTAGTCTGGAGGGTTGAACAGACAAACAAAGACAAACAAATCAACACATGGAAAAACATTAACCTTCTTGGCAGAGATTAAAAATTTAACTGTAAACCTGCCCAGGAGTGGAGATGTACGACTTGAAACTTTTTTTGGCACATTAACATTAATGAAATGTGTGATAACCTCATAAAAGCAAATAACCATTAAAAAAATCTAGTTGAATCTGGGTACGACTTCCAATTGCTACTGGAGCTACGTTCTGCTGACATGGGTAGTTTGTTAAATGTCAGAAAAAATTAATCAGCCAAACCCTTAATTGTTTTTTCTGTAGTGTGAACAAATCAGCAACACAAAAATGTCAAGGGGCAGAATTTCTTATCCACTACAGAAACTCACATTATTACCAGAGTATAGGTGATAAGATGACTTGGGGTTCAGAGGCAGTGTTGATGATTGACAGGACATCATAAAATCAGTTTATGTTCAGTTGACACCACCATTAATTTACCTCTGACAGTAGCTCCTGAAATGGCTTTGAGTGGTTTAGGATTTATAGCACACTGGGTCCAAAAGATGATAAATATATGACTTATATTTTAAGGGCTGAAACATAACTTACTCACAGAACTGGTAAATTTGCCACGAATGGACATTTTTAAAGTTATGCTTGTATAGTCTGCCCTAAGGTGGAGAGACTGACGACAGTGATATAAACTAGATGGAGTTGATTCAGATTAAAAGATAAAATGCAAAGTCATTTGCAGTACCAAATTGCAAATTGGCCAGGCTGGTAAATATGAATATGGTAAGTAGAATTTACAAATACCATCCAGTGTATAAATCTAATGCATAAAGTGAAAAATTTCAACAGCTATCTTAATTGTGAAGTACAGAAATAAGGGTCATAACTATTTTTGTGTTACCTAGACATGGCAGAATAAATAATCTGGTAAAAATGTATGAGCCGGTGTCATTAAGCATGGAAACTTGGCTCAGCAGTATGTTCACTGATGGGACATTAGCTACATTTCCGTGGTTGTTCCCTTGCAGGTGATTAAATATTTTTCATGGCATGTTGATAGATGGTGCTAATTACTTACAGCTTTCCTCTCTCACTTTAAAATAGGCTCATTTGGGAAGAAACACTGTTAGACAGTCTGCTGAACTTTGCTGCAACTCCGAAAGGCCTGCTTCTTCTTCAGCAGACAGGAGCCATCAATGAATGCGTCACCTACATGTTTTCTCGCTTTACCAAGAAGCTGCAGGTAATGACATACATACACTTTACATAGCGACACAGTCCTGATTCGTGTGTTTATGCTTGTGTCTTTGTCTGTTACTTCACCATGCTTATACAGTCATCCTGAATCCACTAGCCCTCTGTAGATTTGTAGGAGTTTTGTTTTTGCAGGATCACAGTACAACACACCTGCTCCTCATTTTGCAGTTGCACCTGGATTCTGCCCAGTCCAACTCCTGAGTTATTAGAGCCTCAGTGAAGCAAGTTAAGTGATTTGCTCAAAGGAGC
Source organism: Pseudamia nigra (assembly GCA_029823295.1). Classification (NCBI taxonomy): domain Eukaryota; kingdom Metazoa; phylum Chordata; class Actinopteri; order Kurtiformes; family Apogonidae; genus Pseudamia; species Pseudamia nigra. The sequence continues at coordinate 6,468 of JAQQAE010010759.1, read as the reverse complement.
AGCACAGGTCATTCTCATCTCCACCCGGTTTCACTCACCCTGTTTACAACGCCTGACGTAAAATGCTACTACAGTGAAAGTGCTCATATATAACTATAAACTGCACTTGTAGTGGAGTCAAGTTAAAACGTCAGCTCAGATAACACTCAGACATGCTGATAAACAAGATGCTGACTTAGTTTGATAGAATTATTTCATCACCTTTATGGATGTCTTGGAAGAATTGACTTTGGCACATGGATGCTATCAAGGATGATTAAAACAGAGCCTGCGCCAAAGTAATATTATTTTGTTCGTGTGAGCCTTTGACTTGAATTACACTAAGCATAGTCTCATGTGGTGGGACTTAACACTGCACTGACATTATCACATAAAGAAGAAATTCCTATAGAGTCCCATGTTAAAATGGTGACCTTTAGAGTAGAAATTAACAATGGTTGTGGTCTCTATAGATTATTTCCACCTCTGTATATTGTACAGGGCCGCATGCATAATGAAGGACATAGATGCTTTTATTTACAGGTTTGTCTGAACTAGAGTCGTCACTGTTTCATTCGGTCCACCTCCAAGTCCATGTGAGTGACCAGGCAGTAGAACCAGTATGGCGATGCTTCGTTGTTCCTTGTTTGAGCTTCCAAACAGAAACCTATGGAGGATGTCATGGAGCATTTATCCATCATTTATATACAGCCTATGCTTACATTATACTTTATATTAGACACAAGGCACTGAATACTCCATTAAAAACACATTTGCTTAGTATTAATGCACAACACTCAAAATAGGAAAAACATTCACAGGGCAAAATAAAACCAAGCATACGGTCAGTTGGGTTCGTTGCTGATGTCATCATGCTGGCTGCGAATGACGGTTTAATTGCCTGTTTCCAACTACAGTAATGTGAATAAAGTGGTAAAGTGCAACCATGCATCAAGGACTTGACAATGGTACAGTCGGCAAATATAAATGTTTTTGGGTCTTGAGCTAAAAAAGGGTAACCTTGCATCACTTTAACCAGCTGTATTATTTTAACAGTATTTTAATTATCTGCCTTTGGCTAATTTGTTATATTGCTAGAGTGCATTACATGGTGTTTTTAAAGTTTACTGTTTAGAAAGATTCACCCTTTTCTGTGTTTTATGAATTGTGAATTTCTAGGCTTTTATATTCCATAATGTGTGATCCTGCAAAACATTTTTCAGTTTGTAGGTCTCTGTCATCTCTAATTTATTCTCCAAAAGATGTGGTAATTTGTTGCTCTGCACAGGGCTACTCATTTCCTGAGGGTTGTTTAGTATTCTGGAAAAGCCTGAAAACTAACATATTCTGCTGCTGTTTCCTCACTGGTTTAAAAATATGAATAACTGGACAGAGCATATGCTTTGCATACATCGAGTTATCTATGATTCATATTACAGACACGCACACACACACACAGACCTTAACTAATTCCCTGTGGGCTTAATTTACTGTCATTGTTTATGCACTCTTGTAATTGCTTCTCTCATTCGCCGTTTCAACTTTAATTATAGAGTGTAATTATATTTAGTCTATTTTTAGTTGTGACATTATGTTGTAATTAATGAAGGGTCTCAAAATTAATTTGCAATCTTAATGTCTCCCCATTGTTCTGAACTACATTATATAGTTCAGCCTTTTCAGGATTCTAGCGATGTCACGAGTTTGCACTTCAACTCACCGAGGTGCCAAAATTAACATTTCCAATGCTCTCAAAATAGAGCTCTGTTTGACAGATGGAGCTCCTCCATTCCTCCATCCATACCCGAAGTCTCACCTATTTTTATCTGCTATAAGGGGAAAAAGTCCAAAGTTAAAAATGGTGGAAATATTAAGTGTTTGTTGTGTGTTCTGTAGGTGAGCCGCTGTGAGAAATTTGGATATGGGGTGATGGTGACACAGGTTGCTGCGACTGCTCCAGGGATGGTGGCTTTGCACAGCTCAGGTACAACCCCCCCCCACACACACACATTTGCTGGCTATGCTGCTTATAGTGTATTTTTTTGTAGCATATTTTTCCAATTCATCATCAACCTGCATTCTGTCATTTTCATTGCTGTCATTATTTGTCAGAAAGTGAACAGAGAAAGAGCATGCAGAAGTTCTTAAATAAATATTGTCAGCAATATAATACTCTTGAGCAGTTTCTGTGTTCTAACGTGGGATTACAACTGGTAAATATTTCAAAGGACAGAAGCTACATTACAGTTTCCACAGTGCAAAATAAGGTCCCTTTACTACACTAATAAATGCACAATTACTTCTCTTCATGTGATAGGATTTCTCCCATCTGCTCCAACTCTCTGATGTTGTGTGGTTGCAGGTTTTGTTCGGGCCCTGGTCGTTGAGCTTTGGTCAGTACTGGAATGTGGCAGTGGAGATGTCAGAGTGGTCCATCCTAAGCCAACACCGATGGACCCCATAGACAGGACCTGTCTCAAGGTACAGAGTCTGTGTGTGAAATGAAAACTTGACTTTTTACATCATATATTCCAACAAGCATGACTTGAAATAAACAGTATGAAATAACATAATCTAAAGATAAGAACTGTTATTTGGATAAGGCAGTACTTTCCTGTAGTCGCTCTGTGATTTGGTAAGTGTATGTTTGTATAGAGTTTAAGGGCTTTTGAGTGTTTTTTTAAGGTTGGAGCATGCCCAAAATTCCATTTAAAGCTTCACTCTGTGAAATTCAGTATGTGATACTGGCTTCTGACAGGAGCCAAGTCATTTCTCAGTGAAACTGGCCAAGTGAATAGGAAGATCCAGTGAAGTGTGAACTGTGACCTGCCACTGGTGACTTTAAAGCTGGCCTTATCAGTGGGTCAGCTGCCAGGTTACAGACAGACATTCAGAACTCGAGTCCAGTCGAGTCAGCCACCACACAGCAGCTGCTGAACTGAGCCTGTGTTAGTGACATGCATTTTCTTTTATGTGTGTAATAAGATTTGCACCTGTGTGCCGTAAACAAAATATGCACTATAGTCACAGCTGATTGACATGTCTACAGCATATATGCATAGGAATCTGTTAGGGTTATTATGTATTTCAATAATTTAATTTGCAATCTTTAGGAATCAATCCCAGGCTGTACAGCAACAGAATTAAAGGCATTTTTTGGTTCATGTGTTTCAAATCTGATGTAAGTTTTATGTTTCCTATGAGTCTGAAACCATGAAAACATGTGATTTAACTTGTCGAAAACATCAAACAGCCTTCAACAGATGAAATAATGCAGATCTGAAATGATCATAAATAATTTCATGGAGCAATCATGAAATTCTTTGTAGTTCCTTTCAAGCTGTTTAATAAAATGATAAAAGAGCATGCATTTCTGATTTACTTTGATGCTCGCATCTTCTTATTTTACTCGTAGAACAGGGAGAATTCTGTAGTTTAATTCTCTGTAAGGCTACATTTATGCTCTGTAATATCTTCATTATGTGTGTACACATGAAATTGGAAACCATAATACCAACTGCTTATTTCTTATTTTCTCAATTTACATATCCTTTACAGAGAAAAAACACTACGCTTAACATTTACAGCATCTCACGGAAAATTGGCTGTTAGATGATGACTTATTCATTCCCTTTTTAAAATCTATGATTTATTGCTATAATTCCTGAGGTCATAATTATACTATGGTATCAGTTTCCCCTTCACTGAATATTTAGTGTATCTTAAACTGCATATAACGTTCAGCTCTGAATGGGTTTTCACAGAACACATTACCTCTGTCTGTGTTTCTACTTTCTCTTACCATTTCTTTGCTTCACCCTCTTTATCTGCAGTCCTTTCTGTCCTTGGTCAACCTGCTTTCCTCTTCTCAGTCGGTGTGGGAGCTGCTGGGCCGTCAGGCTCTAGCCAACAAACCTGAATACACCCTGAGAGAGATGCCAACCTCTATTCCTGTAAGTATATGGAGCTTCAAATTAAAAAAAGTCACATTTACAATTACTACATCACTCAGTCATCACAGCATTGTGAACATATACTATAAAAATAAACACAAGACAGTTACAAAAATACAAGAAAGCCTCATATTTACTGAAAAACATTTATAGCTCTACTGTACTTAGTTCAATAATACATTGAGATGTTTGACATCTCATACTTGTATTTCATTAATTTCAGTGCCATATTTCATATAGGGAGTGAAGATAGATGGGATCTGCATGAATAAATCACAATCTGATTCTGATTCTGATAAATACTATGACAAAAACGAACAAAATATTAGTCAGAAGGTTTAATATTATGTTTTTTTCTAATAAGACACCTGAGTGTAGAGCCATACACCACACACCTTTCCACTGTGGTTCTTATTTCATGCAGTGCCTCTTTCAGCCATTTGAGGGCATGTTTGCACTTTCTATTTCACTGCTACCACCACCCACTCACTTGTTTTATTTCTCCAAGGCCTCCTACTAAACTCCAACACTCTGAGGATGATGTACATTTCCTTACACATTGTAAATATCCACACTGTTTTCATTAAGCAGCAGAACTGCTATGTTCATTTTCACAGCCTCTCATTTTACTCCACAGGATTTGATTGACAGGCTGATTGCTGTGAATTCAGATGTGAAGATTCATTCCCTGTTCCACTATGAGCAGTCTCACACGTTTGGCCTTAGGTGAGATTGATCTTTTTTCCATATTACTTAAGATCAGTGGGGAAGCACATGGTGTCAGATTAATACCTGGTGAGTGCACAAACCGCACACATGCATACATGCACTTAAGCCTCTGGCAATACCGACTGAAATAGTGCTTTATACTTTGATTACCTGGCATTGAAAGGATTTCTGTAGATAAAAGAGAAATAAGCTGGGCTGTCTGTATATATACATGGTAAATTTTCCTTATACATATGAGAACATATATTTTCCAACAGAGATATCATGATATTCCTCTAATTTCACACTGTGCCTGTTTTGATTGATGGTATGAATAATGTTACATTTACTGTAGGTAAGGGTTGCAGTAAAGGTTGAGGTTGGAGGTGTGCTGCATTAATTTTGACATTGTCAGTGTCAGTTTATCTGTAATGAGGAGTACTGCTGTATATATTCTGTAACTACAGATGTCTTTATTAGGGGTGCATTTGTGTGGAGTAGTAAAATGAATATGCCAATAAACAGGAATAAAGCCTAATGGAAACTGTTAGGATGCTTTGTGCTGAGTGTAGAATTAGTGTGATTAAAAATCAGAATGCTACTCTTCTATTTGACTGATCTGGCTTGAAATCTGAGTCAATTTATGCATGTGCAAACTAAGTCAGTGGAGAAGCTGGCATTAAATAAGAAGTAGAGTTTATGCATGTTAAAGTAAACTTGGGTAAAAAACAGTGAAGTCAACAAATGGTATCTAATTGCTTTGGTATGAAGGTCAGTGTCCAAAATGTTTCTATAGATCCACCCATTTCACATGCTATACATGCTGTATGGTCATGACTATTTGCTGCATAAGCATTGCTGCCTAAATGGAGAATTATCAGCTTGTTGGTATCTGTAATTTATAACAGGTGCTGATAATAAGTAGACTGCACATACCGGTAAACCGATAAGTGTCACTTTTCGACATATATGTTATACTGTATAACTCAGCTGTCAGAAATTTGGGGGTGATCTTTGACAGTCATCTGAAATTTGATAAACATATTGACAATGTAGTTAAGACAAGCTTTTGTCAGTTGCGTCTGCTGGCCAAAGCAAAGCCTTTTCTAAGTCGTCTTGACCTTGAAATATCCATCCATGCTTTACTCAGTTCTAGACTTGATTAGTGCAATGCACTGTATTTTGGTGTCTCCCAGTCCTCTCTAAGCTGCCTTCAACCTGTGTAAAACGCAGCAGTCCGTATTTTAACTAACACAACCAGATGAGAACACATCACACCTATCCTACTTTCTCTTGATTGGCTTCCAGTCCATTTTAGAATTCATTTAAACTTTTAATGTTTGTTTTCAAAGCTCTCAATGGTCTCACTCCATCTTATTTATCCAAGATTTTAGCTCTCTGTGAGCACGGCAGAGCTTTGATGTCGTCCAACCAGCCTTTGCTGGATGTGCCCAGGTCAAGATATATTTTAATAAGTTCCCCTGACTTATGTGTTATCGCTGACCTGGACCTCTTCAAATCAAAACTTAAAATGTATTTATTCAAGGATATCGTTTAATACCCAGTAGTATGGTGACACTTTTTACTTAATTATTTTTTCATTTTATTTTATTCTTTACTTATGCTTCTGTCTTTGTGCATGTTATTGTTTTTATGCCATGTGTTTTTAGTGCTGTTTGAACTTTTCTAAAACACTGTTGTCTACTACAGGTTGTTGTTAAGGGCTATTTAAGTACAGTATGTTACATTACATGTACCATATTTTCCGGACTATAAGGCGCACCTAAACGCCGTCAATTTTGTCCAAATATGACACTGCGCCTTATAA